>CAUYSK010078945.1:0-66012 GCA_963575035.1 Avahi laniger | reverse complement strand
CACTATGTTGAATAGAAGTGGAGATAGTGGGCAACCTTGTCTGGTTCCAGTTCTAAGTGGGAATGCTTTCAATTTTTCCCCATTCAGTATGATGTTGGCTGTGAGTTTGTCATAAATGGCTTGTATCATTTTTAGGTAAGCCCCATCTATGTCTATTTTGTTAAGCATTCTTATAATAAAAGGGTGTTGAATTTTGTCAAATGCTTTTTCTGCGTCTGTTGAGAGAATCATATGGTTGAGTTCAACTTTCTTAAAGTTCACATGTAAGTGAGATCATGCAGTAGTATTTGCCTTTCTGTGTCTGGCTTATTTCAATTAACATAATGTTCTCCAGATTCTTCTATTATGTCACAAATGACAACATGTACTCTTTCTTTTGATTTATCAACAAATGAAGAAAAAATACAGAACAATTCACATCAGTGCTTTTCGTAAACACTTTACTTTTCGTTCAGGATCAATTATGTAATCTATGAAAGAAAATATTTTACACTTCCTACAAATTTTAAATCAAATGAATTTTAATTTTGATTCTATAAGAATAATTATGCAACTAAACTCTGAAGTTATATATTAACTCCCACTGAGAGATTACCACTGCCTTTGAACAGATAAGCTTAAGGAATTATATATCTACCATATAGCACAATATTAACATTTAACATTATAAAGAAGCAGTTTATAAATATTCATAATTACTAATTATTAAAATATAAACATAAGTAAATATTGATATATTTTTGAGATAAATGTAATTTCTTCACATCATTAACTCCATGTTCTAACCTTATGTCCAAATATAATAAATATGTACAAAATATATTTTGATCTATGGTCTGTGAAGAATACAGGGAAGAATTTATAGATTTGCATTGACTAAACCATGGTATAACTTAGTTAATTATTTTAGGCATCAGAAAATTGAGTCTCATTCATGCAGCCAAATCTATTAATCATTAATCCAATTTTATTACTTGCTGCCACAAAGGGCAAATTATCCAAGACAAAATCATGTTCTTTTTTATTTTCAGAATCATATGCCATTCTTATTTGTATTCTTAAAATTTGATTGTTGCTTCATTCAGAAAAAAAAAATGTTTTAAGTGTCCTGGAAGATAAAAGCTAAAAGCTAAAAGCCAAAATCTAAAAGCTAAAATCTGTTTCCAATTTATTGCCAGGGAATGGCAAATAAACTGAACTCTGAGCCAAAGCTTTCAAAGCTAAAGTGCTGACTTCAAAGGAGATCAGTGCTCTCGTTCAAAGGAAGAAGAAAAGGTGAAGCAAGTGAACTGGAAAAGGAGTATTTGTCATTTCATTCCAGTCCAAAAGCACAACCTGAAAAGAGTAGACATTTCAGAGAAGTGGGATAGTTAAACAATGAGGAGATGTAAAAACACAGAAAAATATGAATTTTAGGGGAAATTATTCTCTTACCTTGATACATTACACTCAGAAGTTTTAAAGGGAATACTTATTCATTTGTTTTAGGCTTTGAAACAATGTTCAAATTAGATTTAAAAGAAGGAAACCAATATTGACTTTTTCTCATATAAAATGTACTTGAGCACTTAAAAAAATATTTGGAAAATTTATGTCATTACATAGTAAACTATCAGCTTTATACATTTAAATCAAAGGATTTCAAGATATTTCACTTTCTGGTTCCTTTAATTTAGTTATGTTATAATTACAGCCTGCACATTCATTTCCAAAGTCGATGCCATGTCCAGGTATTAAATGGTAAAGTAGACCACATGGCTTTTGTATGGTGCAATGTATTAATAAAAACATGAGATTTGAATCTAGATTTATTTGTGGTCATTCCCTTTTCTGTCAATTTCTCAAGACCATTCTCAGGTTAATTCACATTTAAAAATCAATAGTCTTATTTTTATAATATACAAAGAGATAACTTGTTATCAAGGTGGTGCTAGAAAGTAAAGAGTTAATGAAATAATACATGTAAAACACATAGCATAGTGCCAGACATATGGTAGGTATGAAACAAAAAAGTCATATTATTTTTACTAACTGTAACTAATCACATTTTCTTTGCTATGACTTGTTACAATGGTGTATTACGTATATATTAAGATATAAGCCCAATAAATATTTATTTCACACTATTCCAGGAAAGAAGATTTAGCACTCATGGAATATTTATTCCAAATTGTAAGACACTTCAATTCCTGATTTAGTAATATATTTGTGCAGGGTGAAAAAGAAAACATAAGAAACATTAAAAACGTAAACACAATGCTTTTTTTCCTATTTTGGGATACATAAAAGTTTTCATAGATTTGGTTTTTAAGTTTCGTTTGTTTTGAATTGAAGAACTAATAAAAATATTTTTTATTGGACAGATTGACAAAAAGCATTTTCTTATTTTGACCTGAGGCTATTTTACGGTTAGCTTTATTCATTTATTTTTTTAACATGTAGAAAGAGTACACTGGGAAAAAAGTACAAAAACCACAGTATAGTACATACACAAATCAGTAACATAGTAGTTTATTATTATGAAGTATTATGTACTGTGCTTAATTGTATGAGCTAAACTTTTAGACAAATGGTAGCACAGTTTATATCAGCATCACCACAAACACATGATTAATGTGTTGTGCTGAGGATGTTGCATTATGATGTTATGTGGCATCATAACAGTCATACAGTACGATTACTGCATATTGATACTTTTGTATTTTTCCTTTCTGTATAAAAAGTTACTTTTTATACAGTCATTTGCTACATCACAACATTTCCTTAAGGAGAAATAGCATATAAGCTGTGGTCTCATAAGATTACAATGAAGCTGAAAAAATCCTATCTCTATCAAGAGTGTAAGTACACCCTATGACGTTAACATAACAATGAAATCATCTAATGATACATTTCTGAGAATGTATCCCTGTTGTTATGTGATGCAACTATATTTTATTTATTTATTGCATAAATATGTATTGAGAATAATCTGCTTTCCATGCACCAGGATAAAAAGATTAATAATAAATTAATGACTAACTGCAGAATGATGAATCTCATCATTGAGGTCTATATGCTGCATTTGGATTACAGCATGAAGGTAGAGATTAATCACCCCAACTTACTTAGAGAAAAGTATACAGAGTGGATCACCAGGTATTTACATAATAAAGCATAACTCAAAACCTGAAAAATGCATTATATCTGTAAGATTCAAACCATATTCGTGAATATGGTTTAGATGTAGAAAGTCTTTTGATATAGATGAGTTGAGACAGGGAAATTTCTATTACTTTTATAAATCTTATAGAAATATTTAACTTATAAAATTAACCATGTACAACTATAACTTTAACAAAAATAATGAGCAAGTAAAGCAATGAAAAAGTAATTTTTAAAAACATGCATGAAGGGTTGAAAACCAGGAGTAAAATCTTAGATTGTATTAAAATTGGGTTATTAAAGTTAACTATATATTTTTATTTAAATAAATATTTTTATATTTAAATACAATCTTTTAAAACCTTAACAAATTTACAGAAGAAAAGTACTAATATGTTAACATTACTGAGTCACCTTAAAATCCCATTAAAATTTTGAATTTAAAGTTTTATTAAACTAAAATTATGTAACAGAAAAAACAATATCACAGGGAAAAGTTTAGTATTTTTATATATAACTATTTTAAAATATAGATTTAATTGATATATATTAAGTCAATTTTGCATTAATGTGTCATTTTAAAATAAATGAATTGTTTTATGATGTTGAGTGCCATATTTTCTAACAATATGGAAAAAAACATACAAAATGAAGCATAGAGCAACTCACAGTTAGTATAGAACATCTTTTTTATCTTTTTATAACAAAAATATAATTTGTAAAATTAATGTAACACTAAGTCCCAAGTATCTCCTTGAAAACCATCATCCTCACAAGCATCTCTCATTTAAAAAGACCTTAGAATTACTAACAACTGCAAATGCATTATAAGGAAACATTATCTTCTCAGTGTAGGCTAACAAGCTTATACCTACTGATAGCTGACAACTATCACAGGAATCCTGGCAGGAAAATTGTTGCATAAAAATTGTGTAATTTATTACATATAAAATTATCTTTAGAGTGTAGAATCAGTCAAATAAATAGAACAGAAAATTATTATCAAAGCTATACACATTTTATAAGAAATTATTCTTTGACATTCTCATTTTATCTCTAAAGAGACATCTTGTCAAAAAATGAATGATAGATACACACAAATAATTACAAGTAGAGTTAATGTTAAAATTTGGCTTCCTTGGGGTATGGGGGGAATCAGGATAGCAGAGGATATTATGGTTCAGGTAGCTTATTTCTAATGACTCAACCTTCAACTTTAGCCCACTTAAATTTTAGCAAACTTCCTGCTATGTTTTCATGACTAGATGTACAACCTTGGGTCCTGTATAACCCAGGGCCAACACAGCTATCTTAAAGCCTTATATGAACTCCAGTGATATCCTGAGAAATATAATTTGGAAAAAGTTTAAGGTGGCACAGAATGAATTTTCTCATTCATAGCCTTAAATGCCTTCATCAGAAAGACAGAAAGATCACAAATCGACAATCTAATAAATCTTTTTTATATATAAGAAGTCTACAGATCAGCAGTAGATTGTTAGTACATAAGCTTCATGTCATCATCAGGAACCCAAGCAATTACATTTCCCTTTTACTAACTTCAACACATGCCTTCCACATTCAAGTTAACCCCATGCTTCTAGCCATCACATCTGCATTCCAAGCCAGCAGCAGAAAGTGTAGAAGAATTTTAAAGAGGTATGCCTTCTTGCTGAGTCAACCTCATTTAAAGAGCCATTCCAGAACTTACACATGTTTTGTCCTAACACAGAGGCACCCAGATGTAAGAGATGCTGGGAAATGCAACGCTGTGCTCAGCTAAAAGTGGGATTCTGTTAGCAAGAATGGAACCAAGAACATTAGAAGAATGAAAAGAAATCTCTCATGACATGTGCAATAAAGACATTTAATTGAATCTTTAAGCAATATGATAAGCTCATGGATTACTAACAGGCAAAAAATAGCAAGATTAAAAATTGCAGTGAAAGAATAAGGTATGATTTGTTTGTAGATGATTTGTGTGCCACTGATTTAGGTAAAAAGTGACTAATTCTTTTATTAGTGACCAAATGTATGAAATAAATAATAACACACAAGATAGCTAACAGCATTCCATTTTGAGGTATTTATTCTCTCTGTAAGTCTCTATGCTTAGGAAAAAGAATTTATATTTTTATTAAGATAATCAGTTTGATAGTAGAAAAGACATAATCATAAAGACAAATCAATTAATAAATGAGTCAAAAATGTTAAAAGAAAGTATTATCCTAAGGATATAAGGATATTAAAATGCATTTATACATAGTGAGCTTATCGCGTTTTATACTTTGATAATACATAGGAATTTACTGCCCGTTCAATATTAGAATCAATAGAATTATGAAAGTGATTAAGCAAACAAAGATTAAAATCACCTCTATTACTTATTGTTTGAGAAATTGTCTAAGGCTGGTCATATAGGGTTGTTCCTATTCATCACCTGATGTGAACTTTTTCAGGAAGCTTCAGGAAGACAATAAAGGACAAAAGCCTGCTTTTTAATTATACTGCACTGTGTATAGTGCAGACCGCTATGACAGCTCTCTACAAGAAGATAAAGAGAGGAATGATTGAGAAGTACAGGAACAAACTTTCCTTCCAGAAAACTCACCAGTCTCATAAACATTTCCCCTCATACAGTGAATGACTGAGGATGGACACAGTCCATAATGATCATTCTAGGGAAAACTTTCTGAGGATAAAGAGGACAGTTTTGGAAACAATTTTGTATAGTTTACTCTTGATCTATTGGCAGTATAAATATACTTATAATAGATAAGAAATTCCAAAATTTTCTTCAGAGATCAGTGAGTGAGATATCTAACTGCACATGCTGTATGATCTTCAGATCCCACCTGCCTAGACTGTAAGTATTGTTTCTGAGTAAGAAACAATTAATGACCAGACGCAGTGGCTCCATGTCTGTAATACTGGCACTCCTGGAGGCCAAGGCAGGAAGATTGCCTGAGTTCAGGAGGTTGAGACCAGCCTGAGCAAGAGTGAGATTCCGTCTCTACTAAAAATAGAAAAATGAGCTGGGCGTCATGGCATGTGCCTGTAGCCCCAGCTGCTCGAGAGGCTGAGGCCAGAGGATTGCTTGAGCCCAGGAGTTTGAGGTTGCAGTGAGCTACGATGATGCCACTGCACTTTACCCAGGGTGACAGGGTAAAGTGTCTTCTTTTCTATCTCAAAAAAAAAAAAAAAGAAAGAAAGAATTAATATACTGCATTTTACCTTAAGCAAAAAAGTACCCTCATTATGTAGGATCAAGTAACACTCTTAAAATTCATGTTTATGAATAAACACCAATAATTACATTGTATTATATGTGTTCTAATGAGAAAAATAATTGTGTTCTGCAATGTAATTTTACACTGTACCATTCTACTTCCATTTAAACAATATCATTATGAAAATGTTTTGCACACAAAATATTTTTTGAATACTTTTATTAAAACATCATGAACTATATGGTCTCTGTATGTGTTGAATTATTTTAATACTTTCACTATAACTGGAATTCTTAAAGAGGATATGCATTTGCATAATGCTAATAATCTTTTTTCGTTTCTTTTTGTGCTTTAGCTGTTGTAACATTCACTGAAAATAGTAATTATATGTGTTGATTATCCATGATTATCTCTAGATATATGTGCATTTTCTTTAATTAGACTATGAACTCTAAGTGGAAAATCAAAATGAAGTCGCCTCTTGTCTCTGTGTAGGATATTAAATCCTTTTCCTCATATCCAGGGTTTCCCAAATACCTGTTGCAAAACTTTACTTAGGAAGTAGAAGGCAAAAAAACAATATAGTAAATTATGCTACACGAGAGGAGATACAGAGACTACAAATTCTCACTGCTGTCCTTCTGACACCTACATGCTACACACTCGAAAATGCCAGCACTCATAGGAACAAGTGGTTTTCAAGTACATAGAGTGTTGTGATGAAAAAACTGTGAAACAATTAATATAAAAGCCGGAACTGCTATAGTTCTTTTTACTTTCATAGGAGGGGAAAATCCTTCAGATACAAAATTATTTTCTATAATTTAACAAATATTTTGATAGAAGGAAAAATATTGTATTTATGACCAAGTATGGGTATGTATTTCTTCTACTTAGGCAGAAATTTTGAATTTTGTTTAAAATACTAGCCAGTCTTTTGACAAGAAGTTTTTAAATGCCTACTATGTACCTGGAAAGTTTCTAGACACAGGTGATATACTAATGAAACAGAAGGAACTAACTGACTTGAATGTGCTAACAAGAAATCATCTTCTCATGAAGTTTAAATTTTTATTTGGAAA
The DNA here is from genome assembly GCA_963575035.1 of Avahi laniger. Lineage (NCBI taxonomy): Eukaryota > Metazoa > Chordata > Mammalia > Primates > Indriidae > Avahi > Avahi laniger. Next base: position 58,556 of record CAUYSK010078945.1, on the reverse strand, counting down.
GACAGAGAGGAAAAAATACAAATATATAGTATGTTAGTTATATGTGAATTAAAAAATTTGTCAGTGCTTGAGGGATGAGGATTAACAACAAATCTTACTTCTAGTTCTATTTACTTGAACAATTTAGTTCTAACTCTTTTCAATGCAACAATATTCCCCTAGTTAACTAGATGCATTAAACAAAGCAAACAGCTTATATATTTATTCCCTTTTATTGTAATTCAATTTTTAAATGGCTATACAAATAAATGACAAGTCAATATGGATTAGGGATTCTTTGTTTCTAAGGCAATAAGTAGAGTTATTAAATTTCACATAAATAGTTTAAGAAGGAAAGCAAATGTGAAAATATATTTTAGACAGTGGAAATATTCAGCTGTTGCAATAACATCATTCATCAAAGGTCAAAGTCATGAGCTTCCTGTCCTCTACTATTTCACCTGGTTTAAACATACTCAAGTATCTTTGCAGTCTCTCCATCAATGAGATCCACTAAAATCTGCAATAAGTTCAGTTAACATAAACACACACAGTTATGAAATATTTTGCTCTAAGGAAGGAACATAGTGTACATGCAATTTGTATACTTGCTAATTATGGGAAGACGGATCATTTAGCAGTAGTGTACACTTTATTTAATTTTCCATAATCGTTTCCTTCTCAGAAATATATGATATTGTTATGAGAGTTTGTGAAGAAATTCTAAGCAAGTATGTGGCTGCCTCTCTATATTTGGCAGTTACATTAAGTAGCACCCATAAGGAACACCTGTTGCAGGTTATCGATAGAAAGAATATGAGCCATGGTTTTCCATGGAACTGAAAGGACCCGTTAGAATTGTCCCAGGTGGGGCCAAGTGGCCAGGCTTTTATACTGTCTCCATTTATGTTTGGATGTCAGGTGCTGCAGGAAGGGCCTAACATTGGGCCAGAGAACTCTTGTAACTGAGCCAAACCTTGAAGAGCTGAGAGCTGACAACTGTCCTATAACATTGCTCCCAGCAGCCAGGGGAAAAAAAATAAAAAATCCTTCCTTGAAGAGGAATCTGTGTCCATCACCTTGTGTGTTTCTTAGTTTCTGTAAAATCTAAATTGTTTGCTTATTATTTTTTTAATCCTTGGTATAAAATCCTTCATACCAAGATATCATAAGCTCCAGAAATTTTAAAAAGAGTTATTTATATTTATACAATTTACATAAATCAGGATTAAAGCATGCCTTTGATATTAACAACTTGACTGGTTTGTGAACAAAATCTGTAGTGCAAATACATATTGCTGTAAGTTTTTATTTAAGTTCTAAAAGCATTGCTAAATCAATTAGTTCCATTGCATATCCCAATATTCAGATTGATGTATAAGTTTAAATAGAACAAATTATTTGACATTGGAATGCTCTTTGTCAACAGAAAAAGGATACATTTTTAAAGTTAGACCAAATGACACATAGTTTTGAATGATTTATTGGCCGTCTGACATTCTCAAATGGCTGCCAGTCAATGTTACATGTGGCATCTTTCAGATAGTGTGAGCTCTTTTAAGCAAGGACTTTTCACTACAAAAATACAATTGAAGGCCATGAAGAGAAAAGTGCAGTGTTTATCTTAATGGGATAAAAGACTTATTTCAAAAGTTGCAATCATTCAGAAAAATAGTCTTAAGTCTAGTATTTCAATAATGTTATTTCCATAAATTTAAGTCCTTAGAGATGATGCTTCACTGTTGTAGAAAATGACTTGTCTAATCAATCTGGATTTCAAAATTCTTTCCACGAGTTAACGTTTCATTCCCTGGAAAGACTTGGCAATTACAAGGAGAGGACAGCTTTCCTCAAGAAGCCAATCATTTTTCTTGACTTCTCTCATGTCAAGCCCAGGAGCAGAGCATTTCTTGAGGGCTGAAGAAGAGCAGTAATGCTAAACACAGAAATGGCATTGACAGGAATAGAAAGTTGCAGAGCATTTCCTAGGTTGATTTTAGTTCATCCCGAATCAAAGTATTTTCCTATTATTATCATAGATATTTAACTTTCAGTAATGTCTATCTTTTGGCAATTTTTTTTTATTATCTAAATAAGTAATGCTATTGGAAGAAAATTTGGATATTAAGGGAAAAGAACCAAATCAAGAACATTTACAATAGCTATAAAAAAAAAAGAAAGAAACAAAGAAAAGACAGAGAGAGGGAAAGAACAAAAACAAAACCAAACAAAAACCCTAGGAATGTATTTAACAAAGGAGCTGAAAGATCTCTACAAGGAAAACTGCAAAACACTGATGAAAGAAATCATAATGTTTTTTAGTTTCCAGATTTAGGCCCCAGATTCAGAATATAAACTGTTAACATGTCTTCTATGCATAAACTATCTTTGAATTTCTTTGAAAGGACACTTGATAACACAAAGTTTTGTTCCTTTACCCTATAAAAGAATGAATAACAGAAATAATTCTATTTTTTGGTATATTCCGAATGGTAATTAACTTAGAGTTATTATAGGTGCTCTTTTATCTACCAAATTTCTGTATCAAATAATTGCTAAGATTTAAGTGTAAATACAGTATATTGAGATAAAGGCTTTCAATCAATATGTAATCTTCAGTTTAAAAGAAACACACTCATGTTTAAGAACAAAGTCTGATGCAGTAACTGTATACAAGATGCTTTTGTTTCTACATTTCAATTCCTCTTCAACAAACAGATACAATGTTCATGGTGTCAATAGACCTAGAAGTTTTTCAATATCCATCCTGTTCTTAATATATTCTTAATTTCAGGGAAATTCTTAACTATATTCTCATAAATTATACAGTTGACCCTTAAACAATGTAGGGTTTAGAAGTGCTGATGCCCCACACAGTCAAAAATCTACATATACCTTGTGACTTCTCAAAAACTTAACTACTAATAGCCTATTGTTGCCTGGATGCCTTACCGATTACATAAACAATCTATTAATACGTATTTTGTATGCTATATATGTTATACGCTTGATTACAATAAAACTAGCTGGAGAAAAGAAAATGGTATTAAGAAAATCACAAGGAAGAGAAAATGTATTTACTGTATTGTACTGTATTTATCGATACCATAAGTTTATGTTGGCTGTTTACAGGATGAATCATCTGTCTGAAATGATAGCAACTGCAGCTGCAGACCACAATCTATGTTACGTATCAGGCAATTTAACTTTTTCTTATAATGTCATGACTTTTCTCTGCTTCTTGGAAGCATTTCCAGCATCACTAATGGCACTTCCTATGGGTCCTATAGGAAGTCTATGGTATTGGACTAAATATGATAAAAGTACACAAGAACTACAAAAGATCACTTTTTACCATGATGTGAAATTTAATGGAGAGAGGAACTGTTAACATGGAGATGATTAGTATCACATGGCATCTTAAGCAGATACTTGGGACACTTGAGCTCACCACAATTGCAATAGGATGTGGCTACAAAATTATTACTATCACAGTTAATTTTATGTTTTTACCATTGACTACATCTTTGTGTATGTGTACATTTCTCCAGACTGATGATAGCATCATCTAAGGTCTGTGTGCACATAATTTCGATAAATTTTAACTTTTTATAATAGATTTGTGTATATTTTATGGTAGTAAATGACAAAATAGACAAATATCTGCATATATTTTATTCATTCATAATATATCTGATTTTTCCTTTTTAATATATATTTCTAGACTATGTTGTTTATATGTGGATTTTTTTCAAATTGTTGCAAATTTCCAAAAATATTTCAATATATTTATTGAAAAAATTCTGCATATAAATGGACTGAGCAATTCATACCCATGTCGTTCAAGGGTCTGAATTGCTGTATATTACAACTGTGTATTGTAACAATAGAGGATTTCACTGTCTTCCATTCTACTGGTATGAGTTACATAAAATTTTAGTCACACCTATTCAGCTTTCTTTGCACAGTGAGAATAAATTGACCAATATATCTTTTGGCATTCTTAGTCACTATCTGGAAGAATTCAGTAGCTAGCCATAATTTGTTCATGATTTGGCTAACACATAGATTTGAATCAGTGTTGAGTTTGCACACATTTTCCTTGGGGTGCCAATGAATTCTTTTTAACATTGATCCCTGACTATGAAACATTTCAGTTGATCAATAATCATACTCACTGCTTATTGACATTTTATCTGGCAAATATAAATTTGGTATCTGTTCTCAGTAGATTATTGTAGTTGTAGATGTGAGGAGGAGGTAGGCACTGGGGCTGGTAGAGAATGTAGAATCATTTGTAGCTTGATGGAATCTAGGCAGGATGAAATAAATATAGATAGGAAAATTTATGAATATTGGTTCCAATATTAGAATTCCCAGGATGCAAAGTAACGAGTGACTGAGGCAATTACCAAGGGCACACAACAGGGCCTAGAGGTCTTGCCTCATTTCTGGAAGTTGGAGGTGGACACTAGGATGACATTGTTGTTGTTCTGAACCTGTCCTGACTTGTTAACAAAATAAGAGTGGACGGGCATATTCAGCAGGTTTGGTTGAGCCTTAGGGTAGGCGCAGTTTGGTTTGCCAGGGCAAAACGTGTCTCAACCATGGGTAAACACATAGTACTATTAATATTTATCTGAAAGAGTCACAGCAGGAGAAGTCCACTTGAACAGGTAGCAGAGATCCTCCAGGGGAGTACACAAGTATTTCCTTCCAGTGTTGGAATCCTCATATGTGAGGGCTGGATGAGTTTCATTCTGGTCCATGCTTCACCCAAGAATAATGGATCTAAGTAGATAATTCTGGGAACTTAATAGCAGTTGGGGTAGAAAGTAAGACTGGATAAAGACCTCTCCACACCAGAGTCAGCTAGAATGTGGGGAACCAATCTTTCCACTGTTTGATGAGGACTAAGTTCCCCAGCTGACAGAGAGGATTATGGGAAAAGGGGTCTTTAGGTGATAGTTTGTGTTCTTGTAATGTCTGCAAGAACCAAGTCACTAGAAGTGTGTGCTGGTGTCCAGCCATTTCCTAAAAATCAAAATCTGAAGTGATCAAAGAAAAAGGTTGAAGAAGGGGTTTTCCAACATTTTCTTATAGAATTATTATGGATTGATGTCTTGGATATAAATCTGTTATCAGTCATGAAATAATTTTTGTGAGTGGTGAGAAATATAGATTCTGTTTCAATCTCTACATGTGGCTATCCAATTTTCACAACACTATTTATTGAAGAGGGATTCTTCTAGTGTATATTGCTGTATACTTTGTCAAAGATCAAATGGAAATATGTGGATGGTTTTATATCTGGGTTCTCTTTACTGTTCCATTGATCTATGTCTCTATTTTTTGCCAGTATCATGCTGTTTTAGTTATTATAGCCTTGTAGTGTAGTTTGAAGTCTGGTAATCCGATGCCTCCAGATTTGTTCCTTTTGCTTAAGGCTGCTTGGGCTCTCTGGGCTCTTTTCTGGTTCCCAATGAAGCATAGAATTATTTTTCCTGTATCTGCAAAAATGACATTGGTATTTTGATGGAGATTGCATTGAATCTATGAATTACTTTGGGTAGTATGGACATTTTAACAAAGTTGATTTTGTTAATCCATGAGCATGATATGATTTTCCAATTGTTTACATCATATGCAATTTCCTCCTTCAGTGACTCATAGTTCTCTTTGTAGAGACCTTTTACCTCCTTAGTTAAATATATTCCTAGGTTTTTTTTTTTTTTGTAGTTACTATGAAAGGTATTGAGTCTTTGATTTGACTCTCAGGTTGACTGTTGTTGGTGCATAGGAATGCTACTGGTTTGTGTACATTTATATTGTAACCTTAGACTTTAATGAATTTATTCATTAAAATTACAAATTAAAATTTATTCATTCAATTACGGAGCAAATGTGCCTAACAGACATTTACAGAAGAGTCTATCCAAGAACTACCTAATGTACATTCTTCTCATTAGCACATGGAACATTCTCTAAGATATATCTGAATACACAAAACATGTCTCAACAAATTCAAAAAGCATAAATTATACTATGTATCTTCTCAGACCACAGTGGAATAAAATTAAAAATCAACTCCAACAGAAACACTCAATTCTACACAAACTCATGGAAATTAAACAACCTAATGCTGAATGATTATAAGGTAGAAATCAAAATATTCCTTGAAATAAATGACAAAGGGGACAGAAGTTATCAAAATTTGTGGGATTCAGCAAAAGCAGTCCTAAGGGGAAAATTCATAGTCTTAAATGCCTACATCAGAAAGACAGAAAGATCGCAAATCGACAATCTAATAAATCATCTCAAGGAACTAGAAAAGGAAGAGAAAACCAATTCCAAACCCTGCATAAGAGAATAAATAACTAATGTCAGAGCAGAAATAAATGAAATAAAAACAACAAAAATATAGATTAATGAAATGAAGAATGATTTTTTTGAAAAGATAAACAAAATTGGCACACCTCTCACTAGATTAACCAGAAATAGGAAAAAAGCTCAATGAGAAATCCAAACAGAGATAGTAAAACTGATATCACAGAATATAAAATATCATCTGTGAATACTGTTACTATAAAAATGTCTATGCACATAAACTCAAAAAAGTTGAGGAAATGCAAATACCTAGAAACGCATAACCTCCCAAGGCTCAATCAGGAAGAAATAGAATTCCTGAATAGACCAATTATGAGCAAAGAAATTTAAGCAGAAATAAAAAATTTTCCAACAAAAAAAGTCCCTGACCAGAAAGTTTCACAGCCAAATTTTATCAAGCCTACAAAGAAGAATTGGTACCCATACTGCAGACATCATTTCATAACCTTGAGAAGGAAGGAATTCTTCCCAACTCATTCTATGAAACCAGTATCACTTTGATAGCAAAGGCAGGAAAGGACACAACAAAAAAAGAAAACTATAGATCAATATTCCTCATGAACATAGATGCAAAAATCCTCAACAAAATTCTAGCAAACCAAATTCAGCAGCATATCAAAAATAAATAAATAACCCACCATGCGCAAATAGGCTTCATCCCAGGGATGCAAGGATTGTTCAACATATGTAAATTCATAAATGTGATTCACCACATAAACAGAAGCAAAAACAAAGATTATATGATCACCTCAATAGATGCAGAAAAAGCATTTGTCAAAATTCAGCACCCTTTTATGATAAAAACTCTTAATAAAATAGGCATAGATGGATGTCAAAATTATGAAAGCCATATAGGACAAACCAATAGCCAATATCATACTGAATGGGGAAAAGTTGAAAGTGTTCCCACTCAGATCCGGAACAAGACAAGTGTGCCCACTGTCAGCACTTCTATTCAACATACTGCTGGTTGTTCTGGCCAAAGCAATCAGGCAAGAAAAGGAAATCAAGGGTATCCAGATGGGGAAAGAGAAGGTCAAACTATCACTTTTCGCTAATGACATGATTTTATATCTGTTTATTTGTTTAATTGAGACTTTTCTTGGATGTAGCATAGACAATTCCTGACTTGTGATTGTTCACATTTACCATGGTGCAAAAGTGATATGCATTCAGTAGAAACTGCATTTCAAGAATCCAACAGTGATTCTGCTTTTCATTTTCAGTACAGAATTCAACATATTATATTAGATATTTAACATTTCAATATAGAATAAGTGTGTGTTAGATGATTTTGCCCAACTATAGGCTAATGTAGGTCTCCTGTGCACATTATTGGTAGGCTAGGCTAAGCTATGATGCTCGGAAAATTTAGTGTATTAAATGAACTTTTGACTTACAATATTTTCAATGTATAATGAGCTTATGAGTACTCAACCTATTGTAAGTTGAGGAGCATTTGTATATATCCCATTTATACACACACATACTTAATCCGTTACATTCTGCTCCTGGCAATAGAAGGAATAAAATAGTATTTTTATTATACATCAAAACTAATCACTTTGAGAGATGCCTCACTTTGGAAAATAACGACTTGTAGCTACTTTACAGATTAGTATGAGAATTTGGTGTTTCTTTTCCAGAAATTGAAGTTCAAATTTCAGTAAATGGGCATCTCCCTCTACAAAACCTGGGGATGTTATTCTTTTGAAAAATAATCTGTGCTGGAAAATTACATGTCATCCTGGGAGAAGGACAATCACAAGCAGTAATCACACAGAATATCAAGCAACACAGGCATTCCTTTCATTACAGTTAAGAGTCCTTGCTTATCTGTGACATACACAGGAAATCTAAAGGTGTCTCTGACATTTTAGAGAGGAAATCACTTGAACAACAATTCAGCTGACACAATCAAAGCATATGCAACACTGGAAAGGAGAAAGGCAAGTTTTTTTATATTAATTCAGGTGTCAAGAAAGTGTAAAATAAGACTAAACTTCTTTAATAAGAAATAATTTTCTTTTTCCAGATATCATTATTATTTAGTCCATTTGCAACTTTAGTGGCTTAATCTCAGGCTATGTTCCATGATATCGAAGGACAATCAAACTGTATCCATGATAGTATAAAAGAAGTTAACAAGGGAGCATGGCAGCATATGAATTAATTTCTATTATTAGATATAAGTTGTTACCACATAATTTAAGTTGAAGTTTTCCATATAATTTAATCAAAATGAACATTTATTAGTTTAATAATTTTAGAAGACATTTGTGATTTTAAAAATCAGGCACATATTGTTAAGGGTTAAACTGCTTATGATTTTTTTAATGCCTTGCATCTTATAGATAATGTCTAAAACTTGATTTTTGTTTTTTTCCAATGTCTCAATTCCCTTATAGCAAACTACCATGTTTAGCTTACTCTACCTATAGTACATTTATTCTTTGCAACCAAAATAGTACTCGGTAATAAGCATTTCCTGCCACATAATAAGTTATATTCCTATTTTCTATATTATATAGAATTTCTAATTTCCTTTCATAGCACCAGCTAAAATTAAAGTGTCATAACTTGTTGGGGCTTTGTGTATTTAATGTTTGTTCTCTTGTACTGTAAACATTGTGAAGAAAAGATATTCTATTCTCTTGTTTATAGATTAATCTTCATTATAGAAACACTCTCTGCATTCTTTTTCTAATAATGGAATTTGAATTAAATTACTTTGCTACAGTAGCAAATTGCTACAAAGTTAGTAGTTTAAAAAAACATAAATACATCACTGTACAGTTCTGTAGGCCAGATGTCTGACATGGGTCTTTCTAGGCTACAATAAAGGTGTGAGAAGTGCTGTGTTCCTTTCTGGAAATTCTGGGAAAAAATCCATTTCCTTGACTCATCCAGCCTCTAGAGGCTATCCTCATTTCTTGATTTGTGGTCCCTTCATTCATTCAAATAAGCCAGCAATGTTGTATCTCTCTGGCCATTATTCCAGAATCACATTACCCTCTGCTTCTAACCAAGAAATGTTTCCTACACTAAACTCAAGTGATTAGATTGGGCCACAACGAATATCCAGATAACCTCTCCATCGCAACATCCTTAACATAATCAATCACACCTACAAAGCCTCTTTGCCATGTAAAGTAACATATTTGCAGGTTTCAGGGATTAATACTTGAGCTTCTTTGGGAAACATATTATGCTATCTTAACCAGACTAAGCATTTTTTGGATAGAGGAATTAATTTCAAATTAATACAGTGGTGATCCTGAGTAAACATTAAGGAACTCAACTATTACACTGAACATTACTTCACTGATATTAACAAATATCAACTCACTATATATAAAAGTCATTACACATTTGGAAATAGGAGAAATTATGTGCTTTCTTGTATAACTAGTTTATGTCTTCTTAATATTTTTTCTTATTTATAAAATCAGTATTATATTAGTACCTACATTACAAATTTGTTACAAGAATCAAATGAAATAAATATATAAAACATCCATCATAATATCACCTGTATAAGTAAGCATAAAATACGTTACTATTATTTTTAAAATGTAGTTAAAGTCACCATAAATAATCACATTAATACTTGGTTTAGTGTATTATAATGCTAGCTTTTATACAAAACATATATAAAATCACCATAAATAATCACATTAATTCTTGGTTTAGTGTATTATAATGCTAGCTTTTATGCAAAACAGATATAGAGAATGGCTTAAACTAAATAGAAGGTGATTTCCTGCTTACATAACAGTCCAATATAAGTGTTTAGAAAGATAAATCTTTTCTCCAAAGAATTATTCAGGGGAATGGAGTTTCTATTATTACCAACTTGTAGCTTCCAAGATTACCCTGTAGGTATATCACCATTTCAGAAGACAAAAGAGGACTAGTCATGAAACATAAATTTGTGTACTTCTTTCTGTATGAAAAATTCACTTTTCTCCATAAAAGAAACAATCTAAAGTTTCATCCAGTTACTGCCTCCAACTAAGAATCCAGGAACTTTCATGACATGCAGCTCTGTCCATTAGGGCAAGATATGGCTTATTGAGGTCTAGTGTCCTCTAAAGTCAAAAGAAAATCAGCTGTACAATCCGAAGTTCCTATCATGGAGCTCCCATTTAGAAGGCAAAAGAGTATGAATAGCAATGACAAAAATTTTTCTCAGCAATAGAAAAATTTCTTTGATGAAGTCATAAATATGTTCTTTGGAAGTAACTTTCCTGTCCATTGTCCCTGTGGGTTGTAGATTTAGATTCTGAGATGATCTACTTTTTCCATTATCCTCCATACCCCTATCTTAAATCGGGAAGGATGGCAGTCTTCCCAGCATAATCTCCGATTTAAGTAATTTGGGAGTTTTGAAGATATTTTAAGTTTTAAAGAGGATTTTTCAGAATAAGCTTATTCTATCTTGAACACAGTTTTATGGAAACATTTATTTATAAAATCTACTTCATTCTAGTTAATTCCATGGACAATAACCTCCCTCATAATTTTTTCCTAGACATAATTCTAAAGTCTGCTTCATTTCTTTATTTTCTCTTCTCCCCAGCACACATAATCTTCTCTCATTGTAAAGGTCATTTGAAAACATATGCTTCGGAGGGAAAACAACTTTCATGATCAGTTCTTTACTTCAGGGCTGAGTTCTTTTGTTTAATTAAGAACACATAGGATTTGATTTCTGAAAGTCTTTTTTAACCTAATCTGTGAAGAGTCAGCTTTTGTGTTGCTGTGTGGCCATACCATTTCCAGACTTTCTCTTTTCCAACAGTTTCTAATGAAGAGTGATTTTTTTTTCTCCCAAAAGGACACTTGTCAATATCTGGAGGCATTTTCAGCTATAATAATTGAGTGGGGATTCTATTCGTATGTCGCAGTAGAGTTGAGAGATAATGTTAAACATCTTACACTGCAAAGGATAGCACCTCATAGCACAGAAATATCTGGCATAAAATGTCAATGGTGCTAAGGTTCCAAAACTCAGCTCCATTCCTTTTCTTTCAACTCTAAAAATCAGCTTTTTCTTGCCTGAGTTCATCTCTTTTTTTGTAGTGTATTATGGAACAAAGCAAATATGAACAAATGCACATGAATCTTCTGGCTTTTCCCTAACACTTCCCCAAAGGTGATGACCTAGTAGCATTTGGTTGAGCTACTCATTAATTTTAGATGACATATTCAACAGATATATATATTTGTTTCAGTGAGTACTTCAAGTCTCCATCTTTCAATCCTCTGAGGTTGGTTTACTTGTTCATTTAATGCTAGTTTAGTGGAAATGTTTTATGACTTGTTATGGCAGGAGCAATTCAATCTACTAATTTCTATATTACTTGGGATAGTGCTAGTTGCTTTGTCAACTATATTCACCAACATATAATATCGTAAACAGAACAGTTGTTTGTTTCCCACTCACATGATGGCTGTGTTTTTAGATAGGCAAGGCATCTCTCCTCCATTTCCTCATTTCAGAAACCTAGGTTACTAAGGCATTTTAATGTGCATGTTGCCTTCAAGACTACTTTAGAATTGGTCATCCTGGTCAACCAGAATAAAAAAAAGTAGATGGCAGAGGACATGTGGGGAGTTTCAAGACTAAGTTGGATACAGAATACATTGTTTCTTTTAATTTTATATTATTCTGAATTTAATTCTTTGCCCTAATATAAAGCATATACTGCTGAGAAATGTAGTATATGCATCAAAACAGAATACAAGTATTTATGAACACTTGAATCTGTGAATCTGTCTCTCTCATATGAAATGACTTCATTGATTAATGTGTAAAATCTCACTGTGAAATAATGCTCCATCAGTGAGATATTCGTACAGTTGAATTTTGGGATTAAAAGAGTCTGACATCTTGGGAATATCTTGAATTTAGGCTTGATTTAGTTAGTGTTCATATTAACTAAGACCTAATTATGAATGAGGCAAGGGATGGCTCCTCAGGGATTTGACAATGAGAATTCAATTTGGAAGTTCCATTTGCAACATAGATCCTTCACTATTATTAATAAACTAGTGGATATAATGTCACAAAGGAAGTAAGAAAACTTACTAAGTTCAAGATCTGAGGTTCAAGTCAGGGTGTCAAGGCGTAGAGAATGATTAAAGGTTATTAGAGATACCCACCACTTGAGTAATTTGTTGATTCCAAGTAAGAGGTTATGTAAGGATAAGAGGATTTAAGTTTGACATTTTAGCACTCTTGTCAATTAAAAGTTTGCACAGGTATTTAATTTTCAAGGAAATTACATTTTGTGACTTTATGGGTAAACTGGTACATTTCGTGTTTGATTCTTATATGTAGTAACCTCATTGATCACTTATTTTTTTTTTAAAGCCCTCAGTCTATTCTTAATCTTGTTCTGTTTTTCGTTAGGGTTTTAAAATGGTACCTATTGATCAACACTAACATGTACATATGGGAAATAACATTCAATGGGTGTTGGGAAGGTGGGAGGGGGAAGGAGCAGATAGGTAAATCCACACCTAATAGATGCAGTGTGCACTGTCTGGGAGATGGGCATGCTCAGCAGGCAGTGCAAAGGCAATTTATGTGACCAAACATTTGTACCCCCATAATACTCTGAAATAAAAAAAATAAAATTAAAAAAAGCAAAAAAATAAAATATTCAGAACAAAGTTGAGATCTGGTAATATGGCTATTACCCTTTTCAGTTTTTAATTGAATATTAAATCCCCTTTTAATTGCTTAAGGTTATTCACAAAAGAAGAAGAGATAGCTGGGATCGCATCTCTGTAAGTATCTACTCCTGAATCTTATATAACAGTGTTACCAATTCTGTCAACGATGTTTCCAATGGATGTATGTTTTATTTGATTCTCAAACTGGATTAGAGTATAATACATTTTTTAATAAGAAAGGCACTGGGGGCTTGCACAATGTCTATAGGTTTCTAAGTCCCTCTGGCTTCCTTTCCAAATCAGGATCACATATATCATTTTCAGTGTTCTCATATTCTTCCTTTTCTCATATATTTTGCAACTCAGATTCTGTATATCATGTAAACCAATTGATATAGATTGGGGAGCTTTGAATTATATGTTATTAGAACAATTTTAAATATTTATGTGTATTTTGTCTAGGCTCTGGAGTATCTTTGTTTTTTATTTATTTTTATTGATGTATCACAGCTATGCATATTTTTGAGGTGCATGTGACATTTTGATACATATATACATGTGTAATCGTCAAATCAGGGTAATTGGGATATCCATCACCTCAAATATTTACCTTTCCTTTGTGTTGGGGACATTACAATTCTTCTTTTCTAGCTATTTTGACATACACAATAAATTATTATTAATAACATTTTTCAACTATGCCATAAAATATCAGAATATATTCTTTCTATCTAACTTATATATGTACCCATCAACCAAATTCTCTTTATCCTCGCTCCCCTCTTCTCTTTCCACGGAGTATCTTTAAAAATGGATCTCAGTTCAGATCACTATCAGGGCTAAAATGCAAGCACAATGGGATTTCTCAATAACAATAATAATAATAATAATAAAAGTTTAATTTTAGGAAACAATTGAGCTTTTGGATATTTTAGAATGAAAAGGAAACCAGAAAGCACGTTGGAAGCACAGCATATGATGAGAGACAAGGAACTGTAGGATAAACACGGCTCATTTCAAGTCAAGATTTGAAAAGAAGGGCATTAAAAGTGAGTTAGTTTCAAATTTTTCAATTTTTTTTCCTTCTGCCTCGCTCATAGATTTTTAAACAGATTTATTTTAGAGAATCAAATTTGGAGTTTGATTTGCTTTTTGAAACTTCCTTGTAATAATAAAAATTTTCGAGGCATTGGATTTTGGCCTTTTTTTGCTCCATTATCATTCTAAGGAACTTTTCATTTTTATCCTATAAAAGCATTCTTAAAGAGGATATTATAATCTTAAATGATGCTTGGTGGAATTATAACACTTAAAATTATTAGCACAGAAAACATATTTATTGTGTGAACATATATAAGAAGCAGAAGCTCGCCTGTTGGAATTGTGGATCTAAACTAAAATGAACCCAGAGTTTGGCAATGGATGGTAACAAGTTGCTTTTAAAATTTATTTTCTACTTCTAATGTAGTATTCAAATCTTTTTAATTGAAGTTCAATTAATTTTCAGTTCAAAATAGGCAAAGTGTAGTGGACATCTCTTCCAGAATCAGACTCACAGGTAAAACATGACAAGACTGAAAGAATGTTCTCACAAAATTCTTACAGGTGACCCAAAGCGAAATGTGTGGCATAAAGATACTGATTTTAATGAGATCTTCTGAATTTTTAATGAGATCAGTTTTTTTAGAGTCAAATGGAGATACACATTGATTGAATATAAGCTTATTCATTTTCCTATGAACTGCTTTTTAGGGTCTCATAAAGAATATGATGAGGAAAGACAGGATAAAAATCAGTAATAAGACAGATTTTTTACAAAGGATAAAACATGATTAAATGATCAAAGAAATCCTTAAAAGGATTTCTCATTTCTAGAAATTGAAATAAACATAAACATATAATTTGGGAGTCCAATGAAAAGAGATTAGATCTAAGATCCAACACAAAACATTTTTCACTACTATCACCAAGGAATCCTCCATGTTAGGTGGTTCAAGGGGCCTCAGAGAAACTTCCTGTTTCTTTGTCAAGAATTGTGAATTATGATGGGAAGGGGTTCTTGCTTGGTTCTTGAGAGACCTCTGTGACTGTTGCCTATTTATATTCCATACAATAGACCAACTAAAACATGTTGATTAAACAAGTTAAATTCAACAAAAGCACGAGTATATAGGGAGAACACCACCTTGACAGGGTGGTGTTTCAGCAGAGTAGGTGATAAGATGGTATTTATATGGTGTTAGAGTCCGGGCTCCAGGGGCTACTGGGGCCTTTCAAAGCCAGTGACTAACTATAAGAGCTATCATTCATGACATAGTTTAGGATTGTGGCTTCTATGAATTAAGGACCTTGAAGTGAGTCTTCATAAGTAAACTGCTATTTAATAAACAGCTATCTGCCCAGGTGAGCAATCTGTTGTCCCAGAGGAGAGTTGTTTGCTCACACAAATTGGTTTGCAGGAATTTCCTGAAGCAAACAATAAAGTTATTTATTGGTTTATAGCTTTACCTTCCTGAAAAATAGTTTTCTGGAATAAATTTTTAAATCATGTTGACACAAATGGCCTCAGGTTTCAGTTCTGATAGTTAAGCTATGTAAAAATAATCTTAAGTTTCTGTGTACTGTTGATTAATAGTATTCAACAATGATCATATTATTTTTATTTACTGCGAGCTTCAACTGGAAATCTAAAGAAACTTTAATTTCTGACCTTTAATGAAATCATTAGAGCAGTGATAATTTCCTTGAGCTGGGTATGATGGGGTGTGTGTGTGTGTATACTCTGTCAGCATATTCCAAAATATCTTCTCTAAAATATCAATGTAAAATTAATGGACAAAGTAAACTTGGTTAAAACCTTTATTACTTAAATCCTATATTAATTCAATTTATTGTTCTGTATTATTATGGCAAAGTTCTTGATATGTTGTCATAAATTTAAATGAAAATCCTGTTCAGCATAAAGACAGGAATATTTTAGTATTAAAAGAATTCACCACCATATATCACTTACAGAAAGAGTCAATTCTTCAGGGCATATAAATTTTCCTCTGTTGGTGAAAATAAGCAAAATGTCTGTTGTGATATATCCTTCACAGGATTCTGTGAAGCTTCAGCTAAGACTGCTAAGATGGAAAAAAAAATAAAAATAAAATGCTAGACTTTCATAATTATAAATTGGCAAATAAAAATAGAATTGTTCTTTGAATTTTGTGCTTATCTCCAAAGAATCAAAACTAATAAACTTTCTTTTTACAAATATTGATATAGTTCCATGTTGAATCCATATGTGAGCAATTTTCCTTCTGTTAAACTCAATATTCCATTATTTTTTTCAGACTGGAATGTCTTGTATGTCAGAAATCTTGGTTTCTTCATTTGAAGTGAGGTTATTATACATTCCAAAGTATATACATTTTCAGCATTAAAAAAATATGCTGTGTATTTTGACTAACATTTGCCTGAATAAACTTATATTTAAGAAAGTCTAAAGAACAAGATAATATTTCATATCCAAGGAAAATTAAACACTAAGAAAATAAGTGCATATTACATGATTTCATATTAAAAAATGTTACAAATGATAAATAGGGAGTTTATTTCACAACCCCATTTCCACAACTAATAGCAATGCTACATATACACTCACATCTGACATTTTACAAACTCTGATTAAATATTGTTTCTTTTCTGAAAATCTATTCTTTAATTTTACCATTTTAAAAAGCAAGCTTATAAATTTTATGTATATATACATATACACACACATATATAACAGCGAGTAAGCGAGTGAGCCTCTTCCTACTGAAGTTTAACATTTGCAGATATATATGCATATTTTGAATTACATAGAGTTAATATTCCTTAATAACTTGAACAACAGTTTTTGGTTAAAATAGTGGAAAATAGAAGAAATACCAAACAGCATCACCTCAAAGTCAATCCCATTTTGTTCTCAATGTCCTTTCTAAAACATGTAGATTCTAATCAATATACAAACATTTTTGTTCTAAGTGATGCTGATACAAGATGTATAATACATTGTTTGGTCAGCATGTTTTACAGGAGGAAAGCACATAATTTTAACAGTGCTAATAGGTGCTATAATAGCTAACTATAATTAATAATGACTACAAGGAAAGATCCATTCAGGAAGGACCCTTAAAAGGTGGTGCTTGAGTTAGAATTTGAAACAAGATTTCACAAAACCAGGAAGTTAAGGTGGGCTGGGATGATCTAGAATGTGGAAATGACATATGCAAAGTCACATAGGAGTGCTATAGCACAACATATTTAGAGAATTTATGGTTCCATATGGAAAGTTTTTAAGACTCGTGTCCCAGAACACCAAGATTTTAAGTAGACTTCAAATTGAATTTTGCATTTTTTTGCTGTATTATAATATAGTTTATATCTGACTCGTGCATTAAACTTTAAATTGTTTTGAAAAGAAAACCAAATATTCCCTTGATCTAGTTGTATACCTGGAATAAATGAATAATTAATGCATTAGTCAAGATTTTAATCCTGGTCTCTAAAGTCCATTTAATTGAAATTTGTTATTGAATATGATTTAAAGAGTCTCTGATTTTTTTCCAGTCATTGCAGTATGAACTGAAATGAATATTTCTATTTCTATGTCTCTGTGTGAGCATCAAAAGTACTAATTATTGTCTCAATAACTAAATTCAATGAGCAGCAACGAAACTTGTTTTAACTATTCACTTTGAAATTTTAGTGAAATAGAAATATACCTTTTATATCGTTCAGAGCATTTAATTGTCACAATAATAAACTTCAAGATACATTAAAATTATGCACAATATGGGCCAAAGGCAGCATCAGCTTGTAGGGATAGGATAATGTTTAGAAACAGAATTGTTGAGGAAGAGATTGGGTGGAGAACATCCTCTATATTCAGAGGATTGTGGTTAAGAATCCCTAAAGACAGCAGTCATAATGAAAAAAACAAATTATACAAGGCATCACAAGTAAGGATAGACAAAATATCAATGTTAAAAGAGCCAAAAGGAAAAACAAAGACAATAGAAACCACAGAGAAAAAGAAAAACACAACTTTGAAAACTGAAATGAAAGCTACTACAAAAAGCTCCAGCAAGAAATCATTTAATGCTTTCTTGATGTATTAATTTTCAATGATGCATGACCCAGAGCATTAATAACATAGCTTTGTTTTAGAAAAATATATTGAGTATGTATCAATTAGTCTGTTGTAACTACTCCATAATTACAAGTGTTACCGGAAATGTTATCTGTTAAATTAGATTTGGCTTACAAAACAAAACAGTAGTAAAGGAAAGCACTGTAGACTATATTTCTCACAAATTTTAAAATTAATGAGACAGAAATGCATGTAATTTTCAGTATTTCTTTTGCCTCTGCAGGTTGAAATTTAACATTTAAATGATCTATTTAATAAATTCATCAATTCAGTAAAGCTTTGTTAATCTATAATGAATATCACATGCAATAGCATGTCTTCAGCAATGGGAGAAGGAAGGGGCATTTTTTTCATTTATCCTAAATGTGATTTATCAAGGCAACATTTTAAATTTCATAAAAACATAGTCATTGGAAATAAATATTGACATGACTCAGGTTGGCAAATATATGCAATGAAATAAAATGTAGACTGCAGCATAAGTTATATATATTTTTTATATAAGGGATTTAAAAATTTCTAAGAAGATTGCCATTAAAAGCTATGCTTTTCAAAATAGGCAATTTTATATTTTTTCCTTTGGTTGTTGTTGCTTTTGGTAAAACAATACAAAATATTACATTTTGCATCATTAACTATAAAATATAATTTTTCTATTGTATTTACTATTATAGTTGGAGTTTTTAAATTATACATTGCTATAGTTATTATCTTTCTTTTGATATTTTATTTTAAGGAAATAATAATAAACTAATGTAGTTTAATTCTAAAAAGTTTAATTTTGCCAAAAGTATCATATACTATCATTATAAAAAAGAAAGAATCTAAGAAGAGCTGTAATAAAATTTAAACCCAATTAGAAGTGAACACTATTAATTTATATTAATAAAAATATACCTAATCTTATTATCTTATTAATAAAGTTTTCAGATATTCTGATCCTCCCTATTACTAGATAATATCATTTGTGTATTAAACATCTCCCAACTCAGTTAAGTATTTTTCAATGTTACATAAATATTTTAGACTTCCATTCAAAATACTTCCATTTTTCTTTTGCCTATATTCTTTTTTTTTACAATGTTCTCTATTTTCAAATACCTAAATCACTTTGTCAAACAAATTCCAACATTAAGTTGGACAGTGTTGGTATCAGAGTGATAATACACATCGCCACTACTTAAAGGTATAATCCTCCTTACGTATTGACCATGAGAAATAAATGTAAGGAAAGACTAATATTGGATAATGTCAAATGAAGCCTCATTTGGTTGTTTATGCTCAAAATCCCTGAATTAACAATCATAACCATTATAAGGTGACTGAGCAAATAAAGAGATGGAAAGTATTACAGAAACTTTACTGCAGTTAATCAATGTGGTCATTAGACCATGGGAAAGTGCTATGTAATAGTACTCTGTCTTCTTTTCTGTGTCTTAAGTACCATATCCAAATACTTAGTGGATAGAATTCATGAGAATATGAAGTAATATAAAAATAGTTTTTTGGGTTTTCAATGAAACTTATTTGATCTAAGAGGTACTTTCCCTCACTTTGATGTTATCATTATAGTCACAGAATTTGACTTTATTAAGTACTATTTTGAAGAAGCTTTACAGTCTTTTTCTCTTCCTGTAAAGCTTCAACTGACCAGTCCTATTGTCTTTGACTTTCCCAAATTAGTGACATAATTACTGTCACCAGTGCTGTGGTTGTTCAATAGGGATTTGGCAAGAGATGAGGTCATAGTATTAAAGAACACTTTGGTAAACACTTCAGCAGACAGAATGAAAGAAAGATGTACGAATCAACCAGGAATAAATAGTCATCTATCATTGAGGATGATTTCCAACGTTAGACACTGCAGAATAATTATCATCTACATGGTCATTTGAGTGATCAAAAAATCCCAAAAACCAGAAAAGCTTAATGTAATTATAAGTCCTTGCTTTGATTTAATTTGAAATTTCTTTATTCACCGATACTACAAACAAGCATTATTTCTGTTAAAAGGTATTAAGAAGAGCTTTGATATTGAATTGGAAAACTTAGAGAGAATAATTGAGGAATGCACTCATTTAAAACATCATTAAATAAACTAAAATAAAATACCCCATCATAAACTTAACCAAGAATGTGTAACATTTATATTTAAAAAATAGACAACACTCTTGAATTATAGAAATTTCGACTTGACCACAAAGAAAAAAAATACCATGTTCTTGAAAAAGTCTTAAAATCATAAATATGTTGGTTCTTTAAGTATATTTATACCTTTCATGTTATGACAAAGCAATATTTTCTGGGATTTATTTTTCTAGAGTTAGACAAGCAGACTGAAATTAACTTGGAGCAATAAAGATGTAAGAATAGTTAGAAACACCCTGAAAAAAACCAATGGGGGACTGAGTCAGTAACAAATACTAAGCATTTCATAAAGCTTCTATGATTAAAATGACTATGTTGATAAAGATAGATTAAGATCATATAGAAAATCAAGAAATTGACATAATACATATGGAAATATGGTATATAATGACAACAATTCAAATCAGAGAGGGAGAAATATTAGCTGGAAAGAATATAAAAATATGATAAAATCAATAAGAAAAAACAATCCATAGAAAAAGAACTATATTTGCTTAAAAAGAAAAGAGTTTAGAAACTTCAAATATATATATCCAAATAACCAACAGACCTATGAAAAGGTTTTAATTTTTATTAGTTATCTGAAAAATGGTAATTAAAACCAAAATGAGATATAATTACCTATCCTTCAGAACCCTGAATTTGAAAGGAACATTTTAGAATTCTAAAGTGATAAGAGAAAATGTGAGGATGTGGAGTAATCTGCACACTAATACATTGCTGTTGATGGTGGATGTTAGTTCAAACATTTTAAAGATATATATTAGACCACCAAATTCCACTTTTACAGATATTTTCTCCAGAAATATATGCATATGTTTAGCTACAGATATGTATATGAGAATGTTCATGAAAACTCTATTCAGAATAACCTCAAAATAACCCCAAACTGTGAAAAAATTTAAACTAAAATACTTATCAAGAGTAGAATAAACAAATTGTGGTAATATTCACCCAATAGAATACCATATAGCAATAAAAATAAACGGCTTCAATTGCATGCCTCATAATCAATGAGTCTTAAAAAATATAATATTGAGCAAAAGAATATAGCACAAAATATTACAGGCTATAAGAGTCCCTGAGTCCACACTGCTAAAATTAGGGTAGTGTTACGCTGATAGGAATGGAAAGAGATTAGAAGGGTGCAAGACAAGTAAATCATCTTGATTCTGAGTGATTATATCATATCTAAATTCATTGAGCTGTAAACATTGTGCATTTACCTGTGTTTAAACTATAGTTCAATAAAAGATTAAAAATCAATAAGATAATACAAAACTTTCTGATGGAATAATAGCTTATGGAAATAAGCAGGAATACCACAGAAGAATGGCTACATATAGTTGAAAAAATCAAAGAGATGCTTAATCTCATTGAGAATAGAAAAACATATGCAATTAAGTTGAAATAACATTTTTCATTTTTCAAAATAAAAAATATTAAAAATATGATAGTATATAACAATTTAATCTTGTGAGAGAAAAAAAACAGGAAAAGCAGGAAAATCACAGAAATAAAATTTAAGAGGTTGGAATAAACACCAGAGGTCCCACATCAAGAGGAAAAATCTAAGAATTCAAATACTATTAAAATACAGGCTCAGATGCAATATACAAGGAAATTTCCTGAGCTGATTCTTTTAAAATATTGCTTACTTTGTAAATCAAAATGCAAACTATGTTTCTGAATATGTTAATAAAAATAGAGCCACTATATTTTATAATATTTTAACTACAATGAGAAGAAAAATATCTGCAATAAATACATAGGATTAATATTTTTATTTCTGAAGTATAAAATGTCTGAATGGATTTGTATAATTTTTGCAATTTTATATCTGAAGACTGGAGAAACTGTGTTGGGTTTTGTAAAATATTTTGAGTTAGAAATTTTATATTTCGTATTTGTTAGAAGTCTTTGAAACATGTAATATCTCCATTTAAAAAAAAAAACTTCATCTGAATAAAATTAATCAAATAAAGAATTAAAAATAATAATAAGAAAAAATAATGAGAAGTATTATCAGTGACTATTAACCCAACTATGTAAAATTATGGTTACCATATTAAATAAAAATAGATTTTTAAAATTTAAGATCTCTGATTAAAGTATTAAGTTAAAATAGGACGATGTTTGCAGATTAAAAGTAAGTAGGCAGATGACATGTTACTGAAATGATCATTTTTTTGCTTGGCATATTTAGTATTTTTTTTCTTTGCATTATATATGAAAATTATCTATTTGAAATATTTAAAGAAATAAAATATTTGCAGCTCTATTTTATTTAGAAAATAATTTAAAAATAAAAGCAAGGAACTACTATAATTACAAAATGATATTTTAATAATATTGTTTTAAAGTATAAAAATAGAAAAGCTCTATATTATTTCTAAAAATAAATGCAAGCCATTTAATTTTTCTAAAAGGTAGAAAAGAAATTTAACAAGAAAGACATCCTTCTTAAACTATATAATGCACATTGCTTAAATATAAAATGATGGTTGAAAATATATTGAGATACAATGTGAGCAAAAGAAAATGAAAACAGAGCTGATAATGTCAATGTGCAAAACAAAACTCATGTCAATATTGTACTAATCTTGTATCAGTGTATTGATAAAAACCTCAGAGATTGTTTTGATGAATTATTAATGATTATTATTGACATACAGTGACAGAATATTAAATTTAGATTAAAATAAAGCAATTTAGAATTAAAAAGAGAAACTGGCAAACATGAAACAAAATGCAAATCTTTCAGTATTGAAAGCCTTTCTAAGTTACCAGTGCTTTTCCTGTGACCTGTTTGGCTATGGAGTAGGACAGGGTGTCCAGATTTTATTTGTACATAAATAGAGTTATTAACCAGATCCTACATTGCCAAGTTACATAGAAACAAGTCATAAATCACATATTCCATTCTAATAGTTGAGAAAACTCTACTTGCCTTGAAAATATGACCACTATTAAAAAGAAAGAAAACATATGCTTGTGGTTGAAAGTGGAGGATAGGTGGAGCTGGTGAAAAGGAGTTTTCTTCTACTGGACAGCAATAATACTGAAAAAAATAAAATAAAACTAAATGCATTTCATTTCTACAAACTGGAACTTCTTTTGATGCTTCAAGAAAGCCACTGAAGAATTTTAATTAAGGAAGAAAAAGGGGCAAATTTGTTTCCTAGCAAAAAGACAATATAACACAGTGCTTCCCAAAGTTCAATGAGATTATGAATGGCCTGGGGATCTGATTAAAATGCAGATTCAGTAGGGCTGGGAGGGGACCCAATATTTTGAATTTCTAATAAATTAAATTAACAAACAAAAACATTAACATAGACGAGGAAAAAAAGAATTCTTGAATTCTTTATTGCATATACATTCACAAACACAGGCCAATCCCATATTTATTTAAAGTATTGTTCAGATAAGAATGAAATTAATATATTTCATATGAGGCATTTTCTTTAGATTCAGATTTTATCTATCATTAGAATAATAATGGACTCTTGACTTTATGTAACACTATATTCCAAACAGCTAGAAACTTTTGGATGGCAAATGTTCACCATTTGATAACATTTTCCCAAGATATCTAATATACCCAAGGACAAAATAGCTGCCTTCCAGCGATTTTCAATTTATCCAATTTTCTGGTAATTTGTCTGTCCACACAATGACAGATTATTGTTACATTCTCTCTACTTTCTGAACAGCTAAGCCAATTGTTTTCAATCTTTTTCCTTCAGCAACTTCATCTCTTAAAGCACTTCAGAGTAGCTCCTGAAGGGATTCCTCTTTAGTTAAATGGTTATACACCTCTGCCATCGTCCAAAGTAATCAATAGAGGATAGCAATATTTTTCTTTACATTAGGGCAAGTTCTAGTTTTTCCTTCATGTTGTAGTCTGATCAAAACCACCACTTTAGATCTGATAATTGAGTTTAGAGTTTCAGAGAATTTGCAGACAGAACTTCCATGTCTATTTGGTAAATGACTATTGCATATTACTGAACTATCCAATCAAATGCTGCAGTTTCCTAAAAAATATCAAACTAGAAATGCTGAATGCTATATGTAAACAAAATTTTAGCTAAGCAAAAATCTGCCGGGCTATCATGTCACTAATGCAAATTCCTAAATATAGTCGGCCCTCCGTACCCTCACCATCTGTGTATTTAATCAACCACAGATCAAAAATATTTGAAAAGAAAAAAGAAAAACAATAAAAAATAATAAAAATTATGCAAATAAAAATGCAGTATATCATCTATTTACACAGTATTTACATTGTATCAGGTATTATAAGTAGTCTAGAGATGATTTAAAGTCTTTGGGAGGATGTGTTTAAGTGATAAGTGAAGGAAACCAAAATATCCTTCTCTCTAAAATACTGGGGATTTTAGTTAAAGTAAAAAGATTAAAACGCAGGAGCACATTATGCCCCTTCTCTCTGTTTTTATCAGTTCAGATACAGAGCTCAGACATCAGTGCTAGAGGATCCAGGAGCAGACTTTACTCTTGCCAAAAATTTACCTTCCAAAATTTGTTTATGTTTTCCAAGCCTGAAATCATTTTTTTAAAATCTAATCACTATATAGGATTAATGGCTTTTTCTTAAAATTAATTTCTTAAAATTTCTTAAAAAGAAGACTCCAAAACCACTGTCTTCAAGAGAAAAATATTCTTCAACTTAGGCCTCTCCCCTTTGATGGGTAGAGCCTGTGTTAATAAACTTCTGTTTGTTTTTCTTTTGTTAATTAGGCTTTTGTTTTCTAGAATGTGCCTCAACTAAGAACTTAAAAAGGAAAAGAAAAAAATTATGCTTTCTTCCCTAAAATTTGGTTAACTACAGAGGGACAACAGGGACACTCTACTAGCTATAGAATCCACAGATGGAATTCTGGGAGAACTGGAAAAAGCTGGCAGAAAAAGGTAAGATTTCTTAGCAAAGTTAGCTTCTCCCAAACTTCTCATTGTGCTACCTGGTCAAGAGAAGACTGTAAAAAAAATTCACTTTCCCTTTCTTTCCAGGTTCAGATTGGCAGGAGAAAAACATTTACAAATGTGTTAAAAAAATAGGTTTTCTGAATTCATGACTCTTGTGAATTTGTTTTGGTCCTTATTTGGTTATTCACCTTTAGTTTTCCAAGGATGGCCTTTGTTTTCCTTATCTCTGTGTCTTTGTGTGGTTTGCCATAAGGAGGAAAATCATTATAAGATTTTCCCTTCATCTTGTTTTATTTCTTGAGAATCTTGGCTTTGTAACCAGCAAATATTTTCTCTGATCTCTGCTACCCTGGAGGGCAAAAGTTATCTGTCTTATGTCAGGCAGCCAGCTGGGAGTCTAGCTGGGGGCACAAAATATCTGTTTGTCCAAATGTGCCAGCTCTTGGGAATCTGTCCGAATGGTCTCATCTTCATTACTTTGCAAACAATGAGAGTCTTTGGTTTCTTAGGTTATCTTTGGAAGGAACTTTTTAGATCTTGAGGGGGATTGCATTTTTATACCCTCTTTGAAGACCTAATTCTTGTATCTGAATATGAGCCATAACAAAGGCTTACTGGTTTTGACTCATACTTAAAGTAGGTATACCATTGGAAATTTGGATTTTCTATCCAGACATATTTTTAAAGAACTCTCTTGGTCCCTAGGAGATGTAAATCTTACTGTGAAATGTTTGACATGTTAACATCCAGGGAATGTTACTAACCAAAAAATTATTTCAGCTGAAATCAGATTCAAAACAGAGTTAAAATTGTTTGGACACAGCACAAAATTCCTTTCCTTGGTGGACACTTTGAACTCAGAAGAGAAACATTACAAGAATTATTTGTTTTAAATAATGAAGGAATACATTTTATCATTGGTCTTGCAAAGGACACCCTCTCTGTTTTTTGTTCCCTCAGACTTTACCAGTTAAGACTTAACAAGCAGACTTACCTAGCCTCTCCGCAGCCCTCACCATTCATTACCAACAGCTGATTCTTGAATAAGACCTTCTGACACCAAACCCCGCAAAACCTGTTCTGCGTTCCACAAAGCACTGTAAAAGCCTTTGTCCTTGGTCAGGAAGACTGATTTAAGACTCTCCCAACAAACATCTTTTGCATTATAATTTCTTTCTTTCTTGGTAATCCTAGTTGTCTCAATGATTGGTTCTTTACACAGCAAGTGATAAGACCTAGGCTGAACTCCTTTGTGGATTCAGTAACAATGTGTTTTAAATTTTAACTTATATTTAGAGTAAGATGGAAAGATTTTTTTGTTTAGCTTCTTTCCTAAGCTAAATAGAACCATATCCATGGCAAATAAAAAAAGTTTATTAAAACATTTCAAAGATGAACAGCTTTAAATTGTGATACCCTAGACCTCTAATAAGCAAATAGGCCCTACACCTCCAAGATTCCTACTTGATAAAAAGATTTTTTAAGAGTCCTTAGTCAAAAATACACTTAATTAAAAGCTGATATTTAGCTTATATATGTATACATATATTTTAAAGCCTCTGTTATCTCTTATAAAAGCTTCTCAGTCAACTGAATTCCTTGCTTCTTAAACTTCTGCTAACTATATGCCCTCCCTCTGTCTGTTCCTTCTCTTTTTGACATGATTTTTACCTCTAAGGATTGTTCTTCCATTTTATTTCGCTTGTCCCTCTATGCCCTTGCCACCTTTGAAGACACGTGAGTGGAGTTAAAGATTTCTAACAGCTCTGGGACCCCTTGAGGAAAATGTAAAGGGACTACAGAATCCTCTTTGTGGGAAGAATTTCTGTTTTTTCTCATGGAACTCCAAGAATTGTGGGTGGACAGATTCCTCTCGGGTCTAAATCTCTACTCTCCTTTACATTGAACTCCTTCACCTCCTTGACTTTTAGAGAGATACATGTATACATGTATATGTCATATGGTGTGTCTACATGTAGGTACATGTCTATACATATGTTTGTATATTGTCTACATGGTACCAAATTAACTTAAATGAGTTCTCATAAATTAGATGAATAATCCCAAATATTTTTCAAGTTTATGTGACTTGAATAAATCTTTTGAAAAACAGATTGTAACTTAATTTTGTTGGTTTAATAAAAATAACTGTCTTCTTAATTATCAACAAAATACACTTGTATTTAACCTTAAGGTTCTTACTTTTATGATACTTGCCTAACATATACTAATATAGTAATGGTTAATAGAAAATTTAATTTGAGATGATGGCTAGATTGGTCTAATGTCTCATTCTCTTTATTTTGGATGTTCTATAGTTTTCTTATAATGTCTAGGTGCAGATTTCTAAAATCTTTATGAATATTTATTCTGAATCTATTAATTTGTGTCTTTGTTTTTTACTTATATAAATTTCTCAGCTACTATATACTAGAATATTTCTTTTTAAAAACTTATTTCAAAAGATTTAGGGGATACAAGTGCTTTTTTGTTATACCAATGAATTGTACAGTGGTGAAATAAGAGCTTTTAGTGTACCTGTCACCCAAATAATGTATATTATACTCAATAGGTAATTTTCGATCCTTCATTCCATTCCCACCCTCCCACTTTACAAATGTATGAAATATGTAAAAAACATGGGCAGCAAAAAACATTCCATCTTTGCTACTTATGTATAAAATAGCAAACTATCTGACTAGTGATACTCAACTATACATCTTACTAAAGGTTCATGACTATTGTCTCTCATGCTCAAAGAATCTGTGCTAACAGAAAGTAAGAGAACATGGTAGCAAAAACACAGAAAATATTAACTTCAAGAGCTAAAATATATAAATTTTCTTGCTTTTCTATAGCTATAGAACATGTAGCACATCTTTACAATCAATATATGTAAAATACCAATGGCATTATGAGTATAATTGGAATACAAGTAAATGTAAGGTTAATATATGTATTTCCTTCATAATAGCTTAAAGAAATAATAGTACAGGTTTTATTGTATATTAACTTTAGAGATTGAAATTATTAAACATTATATTGCTGGTTGTAACATAGCTAAAGGAGTTTAAGTACTGGCTGGAAAACCCATAGGAGAAAATGCAAATGAAACAGATGTCTACAAGCACATTTTCTAATGGAAGAACAACTGGTGAAATGTAAATTTTAACCACTACAAAATTTAGGTCTATGAAAATGTTTCCCCATAGACAGTCTTTTCTTATTGGATGGGAGGGGTTACTGTGATATTATTTCTGACAACCTTTCTTTTAGAAAACAAGTAGAATTAACTGAATTAACTATTATATTTAACGTATAAGTACAAATTATTTTTCCTTGGATCTCCATAACTGATAATTGCATGTCATTATATGCATGTGACTTTTGAGACCTACGTTAAACACAGAGAAAATAAAAAAGGAAGTGAAATTTTCTTTCCATGTGACACTTCTACTTCCTTTTTAACTTTTCAAAATTCTTTAAAAAATATGTATACATTTTATAATCTATTCAACAAACATCTGTTGAGTAACTTTAAGATGTTGGTGATAAAGTGCTAGAACTACAAGTTAGCTGGTACAAAGATAAATAGACATGTAATACCGGATAAGATTATAATACTAACTAATGTGACTTTGGGGCACAGCACACAGAAAGTTTGAATGCCCCAAATAGTTTGGGGAAACATTATTAGGTAAAATCATGCAATATTGGTATGAATTATTACAGTCATCAGAAGGTCACGACTACTTTTGACATGCTACTGGTAGAAAAAAAGCCCATAGTGGTGGTGGTGGTGTTGTTTTTAGAAATATTGCAGTCATAGGATGTCAGGAGAAATAAAGGAAAGGATAAACTATTGGTCAATTTTATTGATAATGTTGGCCTTTTCAAAATTATAGTTTATTTAAAAATCAGTCACAATTCTTACCAATCATTTATATATATTACTAATGGATTTATTGTCATGGTCTCCTTGAATTAAAATAAAAAAGCCAAATGAAAATAATTTTTGAGGTTCAAAATATTTTAAAATTATTATGTATACAATTCTTGCTCTCTATTTCTACTTTTGTTCAATTTTTGTCTTGTCTTGCCTTTTCTTCCATGTCTTTTCCTTTTATTTTCTGTTTTGTTGTTTGTCTTCCCTTGCCTTAAGTTTCTTTTTTTCTTTTCTCAGGAACATTCTTAATCCAAATGAATTTATTTGAGGTGACTATTTAATAGTCTAATATATAACATACATAGCAAATTTCTAGGGATCCTCATTTTTTACAAATATTTCTAAGAGAAGGCTATTTATTAACCCAATGCCATCATTATGATCTTTTTCATATTTTAGTGATTCTCAATTATGGGCAGCTTTTATATTACAAAGCATGCATAATATACCTAGTCACAGGGGTGATGTCACTTGTTGATTATTTACTCAAGCCAGAAACTTAGAATCCATGCTTGATTCTTCACTTTCCTGTGAGTTTATGTCAAATGCACTTGACGTCTATTGATTTTGTCCTCTAAAGAACATACAGCATGCTTACTTTTCTCTATCTCTGCTACTGTCACCTTAATTCACAAAAGAGAGACAGTGATGATTCCTAGGTTCCTGGCTTCAATAACTGGGAATGATAAAATCACTGATAAAAATGAAAAAAACTAGGTAACAATATTAGCTAATGTCTGAGGAAAATCAACCTCTAAAACTATTCTCCCTGCTTCCAGTTTCTTTAAACCTTATTCATTTTCCTTCCAACAGATCCTGATTACTGTGGTGAAAATTTAGCCATGTTTTCTTTTCTTTAAATAAATCCATACATCCCTAAGTCACTTAGAATACGATCAAACTCTTCATTTCAACCTACAAGGTTAGGAATAATTTGATTTATTTGTATCACTTAATTTTCTAAAATCACTAGCTGATTACGGTGGGGCAAAACTCCTCTTAATTCTTCAAATGTTCCAATCTTTATTCTGCTTCAGGACTTGTGCACATGCTTTTCAAAGTCGTTTCTCTATCTACTCTTTGGTGCCTCCTTCTTCTAATTCAGGTTTCGGTTTAAATGACACTGTCTCAAGGAAGTCTTCCCCATTCATTCTAAATGGATCTTTTTCACATATTTTCTGAGGCCATTTTCTGTTTTCTGTGAACAATGTTTTTACAACTGGGAATAATTATATTGATGTGGGTGTTTATTTTCTCATCTGTGTTCAATAAGGTGGGATCATTTCTGTCTCCCCACAATTGTGTGTCCGTTGCCAGCACAGTGACTGGTTAGAGAGAAAGAATTCGATAAATAGTTGCTAATGAGTGTGTGGAGGTAAAATAAAATCCTAAACCTGCTGACTGACTGAACAGATTCCTCTCCAGCAAGGAGACCCCAGAAAAACTTTAAAAGCTCAATTTCCCAGCTACAGTGAGATTGTCAGTCATGCCTCAGTGCACTCCCTTCCTCACTAGCCTTCACCAGATTTTTTCCTAAGAGTTAAACAGAAACCAGCCCTGGAAATCAAAGAATGGAAGACTACCCTGCTGACTTCAATCAACCACTTGATGCCTTGGCCTGCTTTCCTGATTCCAACATGAGAGGTGACCAGTTTACGAAGCTTTCCTTCCTGTTCCTTAACCACTGACCTCAGACTGGTTTGGCTGGCTTATGGAGGCGGTGCACAAAGTGCCTTTGCATCCTTTGTTTCACTTTTTGATGTGAAAAAGAGCCGAATTTATGGCATTTCAATGTTAAGTCTCCACCCCAAAGTGAACATGGGACGTATGTAACATACATATTTGCTTGCAATGCATGTGCATGAGCCCCCTTTAGAGATATTCATAGCTCTTCCCATAACCCATTAAATATGACTATCTAGCCAAATAATTTAGCATAAAACTCCACTCCCACCCTCTCTCTGGTGAAGCGCCTGCTTTGGGTTTCCGTCACAGTCTTGGCTTCCCAGGCAACATATTGCAATCCTTTATCAGAAATAAATTTCTTCTTGACAAATTTATATATCTTGTGAATTTAAGTGAATAAATAAAAAATTTTAATGAATTATGATAGAGTGCCTTAATTGCAATCTACTGCAAGATTATACATCTTTGAAACTTATTTTAGATTACAGCTTGAGGTATTCCTCCTTTATTATTTTTCTTGTAAGAAAGGACCCTCATAAATTATTCCACATGTAATTGTAGAAGAACAATTTCCAGTTTTGTCTTAGGGAAATGATGTATAAAAAGCTATTTTATACATCAAAAATTTTAACTTACCGTGTAAATTTGTATGATAATATAAGAAGTATTTCTTATCAATTTCATCAAAAGGAACAACAATTAACTTGCTCTGCTTTGGAAAAAAGATTTTTACTTCTTTTGGAATTTAATGTTTTCTGCAAATAATATTTTTTTCCAGATGTCCAATCTGTGATTTATTTTGGTAGGTTTTTTTTTTTCCCCTTTATTTTGTTCAGATTCATCTGCACACAACACATACATTTTACTCATGTTTCAGGGCAATGACAGTGTGTAGACATCATAATACTGACTTTTTTTTTCGTTAGACCTCAAATATCAATATGCTTCTTAGGATAGTGTCAAGTTCCTTTTCTAAACATTACCTTGATCTTACTAGATTTTTCTACTTATACAGCATAAAAAGTGAAAATGCCAAATCAACTGTATTCTCAAAAATGCCCAGGAGAGAGATATTTAGATCTAAATGTTAACTTCATTGGAAATAGATTTTTAGCAGGGTTAATTAATGATTGCAATCCCTGTGAATGCTAAAATTGGTGAAGAAAAGTAACATAGAAGTAAATCTGCATGTCTATGAAATTTTTGAAAGTTGTACAAGACAATTAACTTCTACTTATCCTTCTTTTAATAGTTTAAATAAAATTTTCCCTGAGAAGCCTAATTTGACTTCCCTTATTGAGTTCAGTGACTAAATTATTAGCTCTTCCTTACCTCTTCCTAATCCTTATAACAAGTTTTACAAATGAATGATCTTGTGGGATATAAACCAAACATGGCTGCATCTTTCTTCAATCACTGCCTTCAGGCAATGGTCCAAAGATTTTCCTTATTTTAATTTATTTGGTATTAAATTTGAATTTGATTTAAAATTATTTGTTGGCAAAAACTGATTTGATTCCTGTGAACTGTTGAGTGTTATTTGTCCAGATATGCTTAGGTTATATAACAGAAGTATGAATTTTTTTTTAGCTCCATCCCAAATTCTGCAAAAGCGTTTCAGATAATATGTTCTATTATGAATTCTGGCATCAGGAGTTTCAGGTAAAAGATTTGGACTTGAACAAGGTACAAGTATAAATATATTCTATTCTTCATTTTAAAAATTTTCTATGTACATATTCATCTGTCTTTGTTATAGTTAAATGTGTGATATTTTGTCTCAAAAGGAACAGGTTTCTTTACATTCAATGAATTAAATTTGAAATGTCTTCCATCAAACAGTGAGCTGGCAGAGACCAGGGACAGATTTTTCTATTCTTTTGTGTCCCTCTGGGCAATGTCAAGTATTTGGCATAGAGTAACTGCCTACAGTATGTAAAAGTTAACAAAACGAAGGAAGGAAAGAAGAAAAAAAGGAAGGAAGGAAGGAGAGGAGAGTAAACATATTTGGCTCAATCCAATATCTGAACTTTATAATGATGTGAATATTCTTTAATATTTTCATATAATACATATTCACATTATGCAAAAATTCATATATATATGATATTGTATATCATATATGATTTGATATGTGTGTATTTGTACATACATTATTGTGTCTGGAGTGGAAGAGAATTTGAAATAGGTGAGGTTACATAGAACCCATATAAACATATAATTTATTAAATACTAAAATATTTTCTCTCAAATAATTTTTAAATAATGCCCTATAATAAGCTCAAAGAACAATGTAACTCCAGTCTTTATTTTTTATTATTTTTATTAATAAAATTTTTATTTAAGATCTATATAACCTTTACTATATTCAGTAATTGCTCACATTTTACCATATTATACTCATCTCACTCTCTCTTTATGTCTATCTAGATAGACACATAGAGTTGTAGATATATGGATATCTTGCCCCAGAACATTTCAGCATGAAATTCCAATGAATTAGTGCATTACCACAATGCCAATGGGTAAAATTTTTCTTACTGCTGGACTAAGACAGCTCTTTAAGTATCTCCCAGAACAATTTAAAAGTCTAGCACTGATTCTTGGCAAGATAACATAACAAGATTTTTAATCTTGCCCTTATCTTGGCCAAGAATCAGTATATGCTGTTTCTAGTTTGAAACTCCTGTTGTGGGATCCCTGGCCAGTTTGCTTACTGATGGATTCTACCTGGTATAATCAGTTAGGCAGCCTGAAAAAAAAGGTTCACTTGGAAATTTGGGGGATATTCCTCCTAAAACAAGATTCCTCACAAAAATCTTGGTGGGCTATAATTTAGAGATGAAGTGTGTTCTACACAAACAAACAAAACAGCCCGTGGATAAGAACACATGGAATGTCTGTTGGAGCTTCTGGTACTTGCCTATGCTTGCTTTCTTTTGCTCTATTATACCCTATTGCTCTAGTAAAAACCTTGTTTCAAATATACTCTGTGGTCTTGTGAATCCTTTCAATATCCAAAACTGTAAAAACACCGACAATAATCATTTACACAATTAAGAAAATGAATAATAATTCTCTATTACCTAATATCTACTTTATATCCAACTTATGCTAGTTGTTTAAAATTTGTCTTTGTAGATTTAAAAATTAGTACCTAGTCAATTTCATTTTTTTACATTTGGTTGATTGATCATCATTTTGTCTCTTTATCTATAACAATGTCACCATTATTTAAACAAATATTGACTTTTTGTGAGTTCAGACCAGTTATTAATATGTAGAATACTCTACATCCTGAATTTGTTTGATCATTTCCTTTTGGTATTGAGTAACTTTCCCTTGTATTCCTGTATTTTTTGCATACTTGATAAAAAGTTTAGAGTCTCCACTGCTTTTAGGATAAACATATTTGTGGAATACTTTTTAAGGGATATATTCTTTTTTTTAATTTATTTATTATTCCAGGGTTTTGTGAGGGTACAAACATTATTCTTTACACATCAGAATGCATATGTTTGGTTGTCTCTTTATTACTGATGCTAAGTTACATTTGTGGTTTAAGTTTTTTCACTTAAAATTTTCATTTGAAATTTTTAAGTAACCTGCTGGATGATGTTTTGACAGCGCTGTTATAATCTGGCACTTATTCATTACATTTTTGAAGTCACTAGATCTTCCACCTATTTATGCCACCTGAATAAAAATTAAAATGAAATTTTCAGTCAGAGCTTTCTCACATCCCCACACTTCTAACCATACTAACTTTAGGCTAAGGATTTGTTAAAAGATGCTGGAAATATCAAAGATTCAAAGGAGGATTACTAAGAAATAGAGCGGCTCAAAGGTTTTGGCATCTGGAACCAGGGACAGGACTCCACAATGCCTAAGGCTCTGCTTCTCATCTCTGCTTCCATATGGGTGCAATGCCATTTTCTCTTATTGCAGATGAGTTTATTTTTCCCCACTTGAGAGGTGGGAGGCTCATTCATAATCAAAGTGCGGAGGTGAGAGGTTTTTTTTTTCAGCTTCACTATTAATGCCATAAAGAATGAATGATTAATCTTCCTTGGAGCTTGACGTGGCCTAGAGATGTACTTAACCTGAGTTCTGTAGGGGCAGGTGGTATTAACACTATGTCAAACTTAGAATTATGGCCCATGTTAGAAATCATGTTCCACATTAGAAACTGAGCATAAAATTATTGTGAGCAAGAAAGTTAGCTCAATTTGAGTCTACTAGATGTTATAAAGGGTGCCATATTTAGGTAGTCATAAAGTTCAAAAGAGGGGTAAGTTTGATTATGAAAACAGTGATTTTTTTTAAAACAGAAATTGAGCTCAATCATCATTTTTAAATCTTTTACTATTCTAAGAAAGTTTTTTTTTCTAAAGTAATAACTAACTAAAGGTTTGTTAACTACTACACAAACTTCAGTGACTGATTCAATATATAGAAATGGAATATGGACTCATCAAAAAGGAAAGTTACTTTATATTATTATTGGAACTAGCTATTGTTAGGGATATTTTGGTGACATTCATTTTTTTTACAATAAAATTTTACATGATTTAAAGATTATAATAATTTATAGACAGCTATCTCATTAACTTATTAAGTAGCTTATTTAATCACTGAATTAATTATATAAAACTCAGCATTAATACATTAAGACAAAAAATATTTAACATACATACTTTGAAATTCCTTACCAAAATAAATTGTCTCTGAAAAATATATAGAAATGAATTGGTAGTTAAATAAAACATGATTTGTATTTTTAAATTTGGGGAAATCAAAGGAAATTATAATTCTTAAAATCAAAGCAATAATTTATTTCACAATTATTATAATTGCAAATTTTTGCTGTATTTTAAAGAAAGATGTATTTCTATTAGAAATTATTAAAATTGTGAACCTATAATAAACAGCAGAGAGACTGACTCTCCAAATAAAAAGCTTATCTGAGAATAGCAAATAATTGCAACTCAGGATAAGTGTGCTATGGTGAACCACAGTCCCATTTGAAAAAGCCAGGGCAGGCAAAATTTCTTTTAAGGGTAAAAGGGAAGTCCATGTAACTTGTTCGAAAAGAAAACACAATGGCCACAGAAGCTTATTTCAGGAATTAGCTAATACTCATTGATAATAGTGACTGTTGCTGAGGAAATATTTTCTTAGAAGCATCATATTTGAATTTTCTGTAGTTTTCATAGAGTCCTTGCGACAGTTCTTATTATAGACATATGTGCATGAAGTCCCTTTCTCTATGTCTCCTGGCTCCATTTTATTAGGGTTTGACATGAGTGGCTCCATGTTTGTGCTAACAACTTTCACATCTCTCCCTTTTGATCAAGATTTTTTTCTGAGAACATTGTGATCAGTCAACCTGTGGTTAGATTTTGACTGTTCCTTGGTGATGGGATGGACCTGTCCCAGTTGGTCTGATCCCATATCAAAGAGGAATGGCCAGCAACTAAGAAAGTGGAGACGTCAAAACCCCTTTAGTAACAAGGATGTTTGGAAGGAACGATGCTCAGGATAAATCTGCCTGGGGTTCATTGTCAAGTTCGATTTTATCAGTTCCATAGACATTGTCTGCCATTTCAAAGCACTGGGCCAACATTATTCTGTTAGACATATTATTTCTAAACATGTTGGACAGGCAAGAGGTACAAAGTTTAAAAAGGATCATGCAGAGCAAAATTAATAGTAGTATGATAAACCCTTTCTGTTTAATCATTCCGATCCACAGACCTAGGCCCAAAGGCAGCCAACTAACAAATCAAAAGACTATGGGGGGCTGGGTGAGATCTGTTGTAATCATAAATCCTGTTATTTTAGTTTATACAATTAGGTCTCAACTTCCCCAGAGAAATTTATCATTTATAGCATGTAATATTAGCAATGGCACAGACACTTTTTTTCAGCCAATAGATAATTGAGAGCTACTCTATTATCTATGACTACTCTGGCAAGAAAATTTAACAAGCACTGCTGGGCAGAAATAGCCTTTGCAGTAGAGACTGCAAGGATACACAAGGTGATAAATAAGTCATTAGGGATGTTGCTATAGTTACCCATTGGGTGGACTAACAGATCCCTTAGGTCATACAAAGATGTGGGTTTGAGATGACAGATCCAATGTTTTGCTCAGTTACTCACAGAAGCTACTGATTATGAAATTATAACTACAGCATTATTCTGCCAAGTGAAAAAGGTAAGCATAGGCAAGGAAAAAATAAGAAAGTCTAGTTTTGTTCCAGTGTCTTCGGAAAAGCTGTCCACAGTGTAAAGTCACCAACTCATCACCCTGATTTGCAGCTTGAATGTCTCTGGTTAAAGCACTGGGCATTGTGGTGAAATTTTGGCACAGCCAATACATCAGGCATGAGATATATTTTCAGTCCCCTGAAAATTACATCAAATTGTCTAGTTATACTTTGCAGCACTTTAGAAACAGAGCAGTTCTTGTTCTTAGTTGGAAAGTTGCAGCCAGATAGTGGAGGAAACTAGAAGACTTCAGGATCCAGTCCAATCTATACGTAGACAAAAAAACTTGAAAACAAGCAAGGCTAAAACCTAATAAAGGCAAACTACAGTTTTTCTTTAGAAACATAATTTTTCCCTCTACAGTCATCCCATTTTGACCAAAGATAATCAGAGTAAGACTCATTTGTTTGCAGGATAAATTTAGCCGCATCAAACTTGGCCTAATTATTTACATAAGTGTAGCAAGAAAAGGCTCTTTTTAGTTTACTTTGCTGTGACTTACAATAGAAAAATCTCAGTTTCTGTTATGTCTCTTGCCCACTTTTTAATGGGGTTGTTTGCTGTTTTCTTGTCTTAATCTTAATAAACACTTAGACGTGGGAGCTAAAAAAGTGGATCTCAGGAAGGTGAAGGGTAGAATAGTAGTTAGAAGAGGCTGGGAATGGTATGGGGACATAAAGGCAGGAATATTAATGCATATAAATATAGAAATATACAGTTGAATAGAAGAAATAAGTTCTAATGTTCCATGTCACAGTACAGTGACTACAGTTAACAAGAATATATTGTATATTTCAAAATAAGAAGAAGACAAGATTTGAAAGTTTCCCAACACAAATAAATGATAAATGTTTGAGGTGAGGCATATTTTAAATATTCTGATTTGATCATTATACATTCTTCAAATGTATTAAAATATCAAGTATTCCACAAATATGTGCAAATATTATATGTCAATAATAATGTTAATTTTTTAAATTTTAAAGTTAAATTTGGATATCAATTGTTGAAGAATTTATAAAATATGTTGTATTACTTTTAAAAGTGGAAAATAAGCATCATAAAAAAGAAAATCACTTTCTACCTATATAATTTACATATTATAAATAATTTTATAATAAGATCAAAAGTTATTTAAGTTTTATATCTACCTAAATATACTCAAGTATTTACTAAACTGTAATAGTAAAGTTCCATGTCAAAAAGTCTAAAAATTCACATTAGTCCTTTCATTACTGAAAGCTCTTATTAGAGTTAATGCCTTTAAAATTCACATTTTTCTTTAAAAAATATAGAGAACAAAATATTTTAATATCGATTTAAAAAAATTTATATAAAATAGAACTAACTATCATACCACAAAACAGATGCACAACCTAGTTTTTTTTTGTTTGCTCATGTTTTCTCTTTTTAAATATTTTAATTGAGAAAATCATTGAATATAGTATAACAAAAATGTTTTGATGAATTATCACAGACAGGAATTGAAGATCTTGTTCAGAAGAAAATGAAAATATCCACTGAATGTTTAAATATCATAAATATCTGTAACTATAATACATCTTATATTTGGATTTTTTAATATAGATAGAATAATTGAATTTATTTTATAGCCTTTTCGGTTATCTGACATTCCATTGTACTCTTCATGTGCCTTCCAGAGGTGTGTTTTTTCAAGCATATTTGTACCAGCTTTTTGGTTTGGAAATTCATGGGTATTTCAGTTGTAAAAAGGATCAGAGGTCAGTAATAGCCTTTGCAAAGTGAGAGCCAAGTATACTGGATATCCTGCAATCCTACACTGTAAAAAGTGTTACCCAACAAATCGCCTAATACATATCCACATAAGTGGCCATCTGTAATTATTTAGTCAAGAAATGCAATATTTTACATATAAACACTTTTGGCTGGTTTAATACAAACTAAAATTTTCAAGAATGCAACCATGGCATAAATTAAGGCAACAATACACCTTTTTTTCCTAGAAATCTCCAGGAGTCTTTTTATCATTTACAAAAATCATGTTGCTAATACCAATATTACTAATGTAATTTGAGTCACCAGTAGAATACACTATAGCAACCTGCAC
This sequence comes from Avahi laniger, assembly GCA_963575035.1. Classification (NCBI taxonomy): domain Eukaryota; kingdom Metazoa; phylum Chordata; class Mammalia; order Primates; family Indriidae; genus Avahi; species Avahi laniger. The sequence goes on along the minus strand of CAUYSK010078945.1, from coordinate 19,232 downwards.
TGTCATATCTGTAGCTTGACACAACCAGGATAATGGTGATACTTAAGTATATAACTACAGCATATAATTATTTAGTCCTTATTTTAAAACATCAGATAAAAAGAAAAGGTGTCAATCAATTTTAATAAAATATTTCAAATTAGGTATTACAGCATACCCGAAATATACTGTTACCAATATCCTCACTAATTATTTTTCCTAATGAAACAATGAAACTCAGAATGTAGATATCATTTAATAAAGTTGTTATATATTAATATGTGTACATGTGTATACATACAATATAATGAATATGATACATAAGATCATAGAAGTAAACAATATGTAACTTTTAATTTGGATGAGATATCCTGAAAGACTCAAATCTTAGTATGTTTATCATTGGCCGTTTAGAATGCATCTTAACAAGCTGTTGATCACTGTAGTCACATAGACCAGAGAATGTTGAAACTGACAGACTTCCTCCTTGACCAAAGTTTAGTGAGGCTCCCCTAGTCCCTCTTCTCAAGCTTAGCTTTAACAAAGAATTCTGCTGAGCTAGTTTATTCAGAATCCCCTTGATGACTTCTCTCTTTGGCATGCCTATAGCAAGAATCTAGTTTAGCAAAAAATTCCCCATGGTTGATATATAATCAATATTCATTCACCTGTTTCCTCACTCAGCTCTTTGGGTATAAATTCCCAGACCTTTGCTGTACTGAGAGTTTAGTTCAATCTCTCTCTGGCATAGCAGTGGTCGTCTCTCTCACAATGCAGTAGTCATGAATAAAGTCTTTCTTGCTATTTTCTACAAGCAACCAGAGTACACATGTCTGTTTAACAAAACTTAGTGTCTTTATGTGGAGAGAAGAAGAAAGCCAACACAATGAAAAGTCATTCAAACCACACAAACCCTGGACAAGTTTATTATGTGGGAGAATAAAATGCTGAAGTTGTGTTTGGCATGTGACTCAAACAAGTGTGTGATTTGAAACTTCATATCAAGAACAGATAAACTCCCAGATCCCTTATCAATACTGAGTACCTTAGTAATTACTCTTCATTTAACACAACAGAAGGCAGAAAATTTATTTTCTGGAGAGACTTGTCCAGTTGACATGGGGATAAGATTGATATGTTGAGCAGAAATTTAGTCTACATAGACCTGAAGCTCAGAAAACAAAAAACAAACAAACAAACAAAAACTAGAGACATAAAGTGACAATCATTTACAGAATAGGGTTCATAGAAACCATTGTAAGAAGCATTCAGGTGAAAAGGAAAAGTTACATTTACAGTAGAGAGAGGTAATTATTAACAATGTAAATAATAATAATAAACAAAGTCAACTGAGAACCAATCCTGAGCTCAGAGGAGGAGTTTAGCCTCCAACAGAGTGAGGAGTAAGATCTTCACAGGATCAGGAGAAAGGTAATGGTTCCAAATGGAGACAGGTTTATGGATTCATTCCCAGGTAGTTGAAGAACTATGAGTATGAAGACTTACTTATACTTTCCCTGTGTTGTAGCAAAGTCACTACTCAGAGAGATAAAGTGAGGAAAGAGAAGAGGGTGTCAGAAATTAGAGGATGGTGGAGAATGCTTGAAAAAGTTGTGTTGGGCACAAATAAAAACCCAGTTTATAATGGTAATCGTTGTCTTAAAATACCAGTTTGTTTGCTTGGATGATATTCTTCAGCAGTGTTCAAGTACTTAGAAATATGTCGAAATCAGATAGTTGAATTCATCCAGGGAAGAGATTGGTAAAGTGCTGGTAAAAATAATTAGCTAACTAACTAAATAATAAACAAATAAAAAGATAGAGGTGTGAAGGGGGATAGGTCAGACATCAGTAAACTTTATAAATAAAGGATCAGATTAATAAATATTTTCAGTTTGGAAGCCATATTGTCTCTGGAGTAAGTACTCAATTCTGACATTGTAGTGCAAAAGCTACCACAGATACTAGGAAAATATAGCTGTTTTCCAATAAAACTTTATTTAAAAAATAGGTGGCAGATTGGATTTGGCCCATGGGAGGCAGTTTATCAATTTCTGTTTTAGGTTACTGGAAAGAGAATGTTTAAAGTATTTTATCAGAGAATCTACAATATTTATTTTCTGAAATGACTGCATATTAGTATCATAATATAAACTATTATAAAATATTAATGTATAGTATCTTGTCCTAAAGATACTGGTTCAGGTAATCTCAGCTGGGGCCAGGAATATATTTTGAAAATCCCCTCAAGCAATTCTAATGTAAACACTGGGTTAAGAGGAACCACAAGTAGTTTGCTCATAGGAAGTAACTGTCCACAGGAGGTCCTAATGCAATGGGAGAAGGCACAGGTGCCAATGGATTAGAATACTTAGTGAGGTAGAAGAGCAGCTACAATGGCAATTATTGACACACTGAACAGATAGGTGATTGATCAAAGAGCAGTGTGCCTGACTTTGTGATTTCAGAGGAGCAGGTTTTGTGATTATAAATTTCAGGGGTTTGGTGAGTAGCCTCTAAAATTGCCAAACATAATCCCTACCCGTGATACGGGTACCTCCTTGAGGTGTCCCGTACCCTGTTGTTGTCCTGGCCGAATGTATTAACTCACTTCTATAGAATGGCAGAAGTGATGGCTATCACTCCCAAGATTAGGTTGCACAAATACTATGTCTTCCATCTTGGGTGCTTTCTCTCATGCTCTCATTCTAAGGGAAGCCAACTGCTATGCTGGGAGCTGCTTTATGGAGAAACTCACAAAGCAAGAAATGAGTGTCACCAGTCAACATCCAGCAAGGACATAAGGACTGTCAACAACCACATGATTGATCCTGAAAGTCAATCTTCCCTGAGTTGCCTTTAGAGGATGGCAGCCTTGAGAGAAACCCTGAGCTAGAAGAACTAATTAATCTCTCTGGGATTTTTGACCCAGAGAAGCTGACATGCTGAATATGTATTGTTTTAATCCACTAAATTTGGGGGTACTATGTTAAGTGGCAATAGATAACTAACAAAAGGGGTGATCCTGACAGAGAAAGGCTTAAGTGGAGGGAAAACAAAGCACAAATGGGTTATGAATATCATCCTGTAAAATTGCAGGGATTGTAGCTTTGGAGGTGGGAATAGGAAAAAGTAATCTGTAAACTTGTCACTAACAATGTGACTAAAAACCCTTATTATCAAGGAGATCATGTGTCTCAGAGCATAGGTGTTTTTATTCCTGGGTGGAGAAATAAAATTTCCCCAAAGCGTGGAGATCAAATATATGAAGGTTCCACCATTGAATTCTGACAATGCAGAAAATGAGATGATGATGGACCCTAGAGCGACTGAATTTGGGGCACAATCAAGCCCATGATGGAAGCCTTTATGTGGTAAGAGGGAGAGCATATCAGCCCTCTTGACTGATTGATCAATGTATTGATTGATTTGGAGGAAGTGTGGGTATTTTGTCTTGTTTGGGTGAGTACATTGGAAATGGTCTATCTTTTCTACCAGATTTCCTACAATATAGTTGAGGTAAAGTAAATTTTTACTTGTTTCAGAAAGCATACTGAGCACACTTGAATGGTATTATTAAATTGATAGAGAAAATAACCAATTTTATAAACCCAAGTTTTCAGCCTATTCTTTCAATACTTTCAGAATGACTCAAGAAGAAACTTAAAAAATTGGATACTAATATTCATTTTATGTTCTTTTATTGTGATTTTATAAGAGATTTTTTCATAAATATTGGAAGTTAATATTCTATAGTTTAGAAAAGCAATTTTGAACATCCAATTAGAGAGCCCATATAAAATACATAACGCTATAGAATACAGGAAAAGAATAATTTAATGAACTTGAGAGACAAACCGTGCACTTTGTGCCAAGCTTATCAAGGAAGATACAATTTCAATACCAATGAAATAAACTCTCACAAACTGATTTTTCTTTGTGTGCACTCATTAGTGTAAATACAATTAAATCATAAAGCCTGTATTTGTTCAGGAAAGATGTTTTCTATTCATACTATGTTAACTGGCTGCTTCAGCTTCTGATATTTTGTTATGTAAAAATCTTTCAAAGTGCACAATTATTTTTTCTAGAACTGTAAAGAATGATGATGGTATTTTGATAGGGATTGCATTAATTCTGTAGATCACTTTAGGTAGTATAGACATTTTAACAATAAACCACAATGAGATATCACCTAACTCCAGTGAGAATAGCCTTTATCAAAAAGTCCCAAAACAACAAAATGCTGGCATGGATGTGGAGAGATTGGAACATTCTTACACTACTGGTGGGACTGCAAATTAGTATAATCTCTGTGGAAAGTAATTTGGAGATATCTCAAAGAGCTAAAAACAGAAATACCATTTGATCCAGCAATCTCATTACTAGGCATCTACCCAAAGGAAAAAATACATTCTATAATAAAGACATCTGTACTTGAATGTTTATGGCAGCACAATTCACAATTGCAAAGATGTGAAAACAACCCAAGTGCCCATCAATACATGAGTGGATTAATAAAATGTGGTATATGTACACCATGGAATATTACTCAACTACAAGAAACAATGGTGACCTAGTACCTCTTATACTATCCTGGATAGAACTTGGGCCCATCCTTCAAAGTTAGGTATCACAAGAATGGAAAAACAAGTACCACATGTACTCGCCATCAAATTGGTACTAACTGATCAACATTAAGGTGCTCACACGGTAGTAATATTTATTGGGTGCCAGTCAGGTGGGGGTGGGTGGGTAAACTGACAACTAATGGATGTGGAGTGCACTTTATGGTGGAAAGGGCACCCTTGTAGCCCTGATTTGGGCAAGGCAAAGGCATTACATGTAACCAAAGTGTTTGTATCTCCATAGTATTCTGAAATTAAAAAAAATCTTGCAAAGTGAAAAAAAATCCAACAATCCTAAATTTGTGGGGTCTTATCACAGAGGATTAAAACCTGTGCATTTTCTTTAAACTAAGAATAGTATTACAATTTTTTTAATCATGTGATATCATGAATATTTTTTGAAATAATTCAAAGTAATTATGACCTAAAATTTTAAATTTGCATGTGCTGTGACTTAAATATAATGACATTTTGTTTTCATTACAATAAATTAAAAACAAGAAGATCAAAGATTGTATCTCAAGTTTTTTATTTCAAAATGTAAATTGATTTTCATTCACTACTTTTTTGAGGACTGAAGAGATTCCAAGCACCATGTAAGTTTATAAACTGCTTTCAACAATTTAATAATTTTAATAATAATAAACTTAAGAATTTAATATTAACTTCAAGAATTTAATAATAATTTCTATAATTTAAATGTCATCAATATCTTCTAAATAACTATTAGTATCTCTAAGTACCAAGTAATCAGTTATGTTCAGGTGAGGTAAGATGGTGCTGCACTTCCTTCTGGTTACAGAAGGCAGAAGGTGAGTTAAGTCGCACACGTGAAGATGGAGAGAGCAAGATGGCATAGGAGCAGGCTACGATCTCTGTATATGACAGGCAGATGAGCTTGGGTTATAGTTTACCAAGTGAAAAATTACAGGCCATGGACAAGTTTTCAGGGACCTTGAGAGGATTGGGCATTTGATATATTTTTACAGTCCCCTATAATTCTTATGTGCATTCAAACCTGGGAACTCACTTAAAAAATATAATATGGACATTTTTTTTTCCTCTCAGATATATGCAGACACCTCAGATCAAACGTCTTGATGATCCAGACTCAAGATTTGTTGCTTTACCACCCCCGAGTGCTCCTGTTTCTCATGCTCTCATATGGTTGCTCCAGATCCAGGCATCGCAGCTGCCTTTCCAAGAAGGAAGAAATCACAGGAACAGGACATGCTTCCTTCCTTTAAAGCAACTTCTCAGAAGTTACACACATCACTTCCCTTTATACTCCATGGGTGAGAATTGGTCACATGTGTCATGCCAAGTGCCAAGAAAGGATTGGGGATAGAATATTTTTCCTGGTGCTCACGTGTCCAGTTAAACATTAGAGATATTTTTTTACTGATGGAGAAAGGGTGAATGGATATTAAAGTTAACCAGCTCTGTCTGTCAAAATAAGTACCTTATTCCATGATAATTAGTATAGGAAATGTGGCAAGAGGCAGTTTTAATTCATTCAAATTACTTAGTCTTCTTGTTTATTTGCTTGTTTGCTCATGTTTTTCCCTGAAAAAAATGCTGGAGATTTTGTAATGAAATTGAAGCAAATAACTCATTGAACACACAAAAGCATAAAATCGTGGAAAAGGATAACTGCTATTTGTTTCTATTCATATACATAAAATTTATGTGTATTATTTATGCTGACTAATCTTGCTGACAGAGATATAACATTTATAAGTTCTATTATTGGCAGGCATTGCATTTGGATCATTCCTTAAGAAGAGTGAAAACTGGATTAATTCAAATTATCTGTTTAGGAATTGAGCATATCCAGAAACCTCATGCTCCATTTGCACAAATTCCCAACTATTTGAATACCTGTAATTCTTAACCTTGGCCAACTTTGAAATACTATTCCTCAGTCTCACACTCTGCCTGATCTATTTGGTTTTAGGTGATTCCAGTATATAGCCAGTGTTGTAAAGCACGGATTGTCCTAACTTCTAGTAGAAAAGTGTTACTACTTTAAAAAAAAAAAAGAAAGAAATGTTATTTAATCCATTTGTAGGAACAAAAAACCTTTTTACCTAGAAGTAAAAAATGATACAGTCTTGCATTATAGCCCAGTCATGGCCAAATATAATTTATAATAACTAAAATAATGGTAATGTTTTGGTAAAGCATGCTGTATTAATATGAATGCTTACGATTTAACATATATTTTAACACAGTGTTAACATTATAGAAAACCATGAAATGAAAATTGTAGGCTACATTGAACTTTTTGACTTTTTCAACTTTCCCTGAATATAAGCAGGGATGCAGCTATATGGTCAGAGAATTCCAAAAAGACCAACGTGGACTTCTATTAGCAGTCCCTTTAATGCATGAATATCAAGGAGTATAGAAGTTGAACATAGCCTGTTAGCACTTCCTTATACAATCAACTTCTGGCTTGTTCACAGCAGGGTGTGATATTTGAAGGGAGTAGGGAAGAACTAACTGGCTGGATTTTCATCATGTAAAACATCTCTTCCCACTGGGAATTCTACAGAGATCTCTCAAACTCCCAGATTGAGGCAAGGGAGGAGATGCTCAATCTTATGTAGTTTAGGGGGAAAGAGAAATTTTGAACTCGCTTGTCCATCACTTTGGCCGAATAGGGCCTGTATTAAGTGTTGAGATGTTGGGGGCAGAGTGTGTTAGGCAGAAAGTAACAGCTAAATAAAGCAATGTCTTTTAGAAGCGTGTTTCCATGTCAGTATCCCCTCATTTCATGTACTGTTTGCACACACACACACACACACACACACACATGCATTATTATATATTGCATCATTATACATTGTTTAAGAAAAATGAAAAGTTAATCATTGTGTGAGGGAAGAAGACTTTTGAAATTAATGCTGACAAAAGAATTTCTCCTTTGTGATATTTTCAATGAGAAAGTAGGACTACATGACATTACTGGAGAATGATTTTCCAGAAAATCTTTATTGTCAAGTATTCTTTATTGCTAAAAATTCTTTATGGCCATGAAATAGAAAAGATCTGAAATTGAAACAAATTTCTATTTAAAAACTTGGATTGTTTAAAGCATTAGACTAATTACTTAATGATTATGAAATCAAGATGCCAGATACAGGAAGTTAACTATATCAAGCAATTAAAATATGTCAAGAAATTAAAATATCATATATTGACTCCACAAACATTTTGTCATTTCTCAAGTTATTTTTATGAAAAACAACAATTAAACCAGAAAAACTAATGATTAATGTATAGTTTAAGGCCAAGAACAATATAGAAAAAATAACCTTTTCCTTAAATGTTTTAAAATATTTAAAGTTAATATTTAAATATTTTTTAATCCATGACCCAATTTCAATTTCATTGTTCTTAGAGCTTCAATATGTCTCCACAAGGGGTCACCCCTGTCACCTCAAAATTAGCTGATAAATGATAGTAAATAATAGATTGTCTTGGCTTGCTGGTGATACACATAAAAAGTTGTCCCAATGGTTCACTTAATGAAGTAAAAAAAAAAAAAAATACATATTTTTTAAATATTTATCTAAGCACTATAAATCTATATTTTGACAAGATTATTCAAACCAGGTTGAATAATTACTACTAGAGTTGAATAAAGGCAGTGGTGTTGGTAAACTAGCACTCCAAATAACAAAAGCCTTGATATAAAGTGTTTGTGGATTTTCAAAGTGTATAAATACTTCTACCATGGCTGATTTCGATCTATCAACATGGTACCCTTGAATGTTAAGTTGGAAAAAGACGTGCAAATGTACTAACAGGATGGATAGGTGGTGAAATCTTCAAATTAGAGGAAATAGCAAAAAAAAAAAAGCTCAGGGGAGGGATGTTTCTGGGATTTTGGCTGAACAAAAGAGACATTGGGTGGAATGAAAAAGAGGAATCAGCTATTGAAGCTATTTTCGTCAATGGTAGGGAGATGGGATTGTAGTCTAAAGGTTATGGAAAGCCTTTATTGAAATATAATTCAGGTGCATTGAATTGTAATTTATATATGGTCAAAGTTATTCTTTTAAGTATATGGTCCGATATAAACATAGATGGTTATATAACAAATACCATGATCAAGATATAGAAGAGTACTGTCACCTACAAAAATTGCCTTTTGTGCCCTTTGAGTCATTAAATACTTCTGTTGGCCCCAGGATCTGGAAATCTCTGATATGTTTTCTGTCCCTGCAGTTTTACATCTTCCAGAATTTCATATGCTTAGGAACAAACAGTATACTGTATAGGCTTTTCAACGCAGCACAGTAAATTTGGTACACATGCATGTTGCTATGTGGATCAGATTTGTTTCTTTTTATTCCTAAGTCGTATGCTGTTGAATATATACAGTATGACTTTTTCTATTCATCAGTTTTTGAAATTGTGAATAACATGGTTATAAATATCCACTTACAGAATTCTTTGTGAGGAAATATGTTTCCATTTCTCTTGAGCTAACAAAAGACGTCAGATTCCTGGTCTTATAATTAGTATAACTCTAAATTTATATGAAAATAACTGTTTTTAAAAATGATTTTATCATTTTGTATTCCACTAGCAGTGCAACATTTCTAGTTGTTCGACATTTTAACTAGTACTTCTTAGTGTCATGTATTTTACATTTACTTAATATTAGTCATTCTTATTGCTATATAATAGTATTATGTTAATTTTTATTTCCCTAAAGAGTGTTGATGTTGAATATCTTTTCAAATGTCTATCTGCCCTGTATGTATTTTTTGTAGTGTCTTTTCAAATATTTCGTCCATTTTTAATGTTTTCTTCTTGTGACTTTTATAGTTTTTGAAACGTTATGGATAAAATAATCCTACTAAATATGTATTTTAGAAGTACATTCTTCCAGTCCGTGGATTGTCTTTTGATTTCCATAGCAGTGACTTTCAAAAAGAAGTTTTTAATTTTGATGCAGTTCAATTTGGCAAAATTTTCTTTTAGATTATGCTTTTGGTTTCAAAATTTTTCCATACTTTTTTCTGAAGTTTTATAGTTTTAAATTTTACATTTATGTCTTTAATCCATTTTGAGTTAATTTTTTGAAGGATATAATACATGAGATAAAAATCTTTATTTTTTGCATATGGTTAGTCCATTGTTACAATATGATTTCTTTGAAAGTCTATTTTTTTTCCATTGAATTGCCATTGCACTTTTGCCCAAAGTCAACTGACCATATACATTAATTTTCTATGGTTGCTGTAACAAACTACTACACACTTTATTGCCTAAAACAACAGAAATGTATTTTCTCACACTTCAAGACTGAGTCTACAGTCCTCAAATCAAGTGGTTAGTAGGGCTGCACTTCCTCCAGAAGCCTATGGGAAAAATTCTTCCAGTGCCTGTTGCAGCTCCTGGTGGCTACTGGACATTTCTTGGCTTGTGGCTGTATCACAGTGATGTCTGCCTCAGTGGTTCGTCTTGTCTTCTACTCTTTTGTCTCTGTGGAATCTCCATTTCTACATTTCTGATTAAATAAAAGCTCACTCGAATGATTCAGGACAATATCTTTTCTCAAAATTCTTAATTTAATCATATCTGAAAAGTGATACGAGGTTAGATTCACAAATTCCAGGGATTAGGATTTAGACCTCTTGGGTTGCCATTAGTCAGCATACCACACCATATTTATGTGGACCTATTTCCATACTCTCTACTATATGCCATTTATCCACATGTGTATGCTTTCATCCATACAAGTATTGATTGTAGCTTTAGAGTAAATTTTGAAATTACTGTAATTCCTCTGAATTTCTTTTTATCAAAATGATTTGTCTATTTCAATTCCTTTGCCTTTTTATTGAAAGTTTTAGAATGAGTTTCTTGATTAATTTCAGATATTCTTCTAGGATTTTTGACTAGAATTGTATTAAATCTCTAGATCAGTTTGAACAGAATTGATTAATTGTCAATATTATCTACTAACCTCTCCACTTATTTAATTCTTCTTTAAGTACTTTCACCAGTGTTTCTTAGTTTTTAATACCAATTTGTTCAGGTTTTTATGATTAAGAATTTCATGTTTCTCATGCTATTTTAAATGTTACTTTAAAAATTCTAATATTTAATTTTTAATAAACAGTATATATAAATATAATTAATTTTGCATGTTAACCTCATAGTCTGTGAAATTACAAAACCCACTTTTTATTTCTACTAGCTCCTTTTCATACAATTTTATTTTGTCGATAGGGGGATTTTGTGCATAGACCATCCATAAATAGGGTTTTATTTCTTCATGTCCAGTCAGTATGCCTGTTATTTCTGTTTTCTTGCTTTATTCCACTGGCTAGAATTTCAAGTACAAGGTTTCAATCTCACTCTTGTAGAAGAGAGAAAAATAGATCTTCTTGCTTTATCCTTATCTTATTGAAAATTCATTCATCTTTTAAAATTGAGTATATATACAATTCTTAGAATTGTTTCATTTTCATTTATCTAAAAATTTTTATCATAAACAGATGCTGATTTGTTCACAGACTTTTTTCATTTATTGATATGAGCATATGTTTTTTCTTCTTTAGTCTGCAAATGTGGTAAATTGATTTTTAAATTTTGAACCAACCCTGAATTATTGGAATAAAATCCACTTATTTATAATATTGTTATATTCTTACAAATCATAAATAACATAAATGTTATCCTTTCATAAAATGCCGATATTTTGTTGAACATTTTTGTGTTCAAGTTAATGGAGGTTATTGGTCGGCAGTTTTCTGTTTTTGTGATGTCATTTTATGGTTTTGGTGTCAGTATAATGCTGACCTTATAAAATGAGCTGGGAAATATCCTTTCCTATTCTATTTTCTAGAAGAATTGGAGTAGGAGAGGTATTATTTCTTCCTTAAATATTTAAAATAATTCAACAATGAAACAATCTATCCCTAATATTTTATTTTTGGTGGATTTTAGGCATAAATTTATTTAATAAACACAGGACTATTTGTTATCTATTGCTTTATGAGTTACTTATGGTATTTAGTATCTTTGATGATATTAGTTCATTTCTTCTAATTTGTTGAATATACATGCATAAAATTTTTTATTTTCCACTTCTTTTTCACCTTTTAATATCTATATGATATATAGTGATGTTTCTCTCTTCCTATCTTAGATTGGTAATGTGTATTTTTTCTCTTTATTTGTAGATTTGTCTGGTTAGAGGTTTATCCATCTTATTGATCAGGTTTTTAGAAAACAAGAATTTGGTTTATTTGACTCTATTGTTTTTCTTTTCCTATTTCATTTATTTCTGCTCTTATATATTCATTCTGTTCTTTGTGTTTTCTTTGGGTTCTATTAAATTATTTTTATTGTGGTAAAAACGCACAGCATAAAATTTACCATCTTAACCATTTCTAAGTGTACAGTTCAATATGTTAATTATACGCACATTGGTGTGCAAGCAATCTCTAGAATTTTTTCATCTTTCGAAACTGAAACTCTATATTTATTAAACAAAAACTCCCATTCTCCCCTCCTCCCAGCCCCTAGCAACCACCATTCTACTTTCTGTCTCTCTGAATTTGACGACTCTAGAAATCACGTAGAAATAGAATCATATAATATTTGTCCTTTTGTGACTGGCTTATTTCACTTATCATAATGTCACCAAGATTCATTCAAGTTGTAGTATATGTAAGAATTTTTTTTTTTCGTTTTCAAGGCTGAATAATATTCTATTTTATATATACACCACATTTTACTTATCCATTCATCCACTGATGGACAATTGGGTTGCTTACACCCCTTCTATTGTAAACAGTGCTGCTATGAACATGGCTGTGCAAACATCTCTTTGAGATCCTTCTGGATATGTACTATTCTTTTGGATATGTCTATTATGTATTTGGATATATATTTGCTTTGGTTTTTAGTTACACTCATTTTAATAGATTCTGGAGTTTGATAATTAGATCATTGATTTAAGACACTTTTACTCTACTACTATAAGCATTTGACACCTAAATTAATTCCCCTGTGATTATAGATATAGCTTGATCCTATTTCAGGAATTTTAATAAGCTGAATTTTAATGTTTATTTAATTCAAAATAGTTTGAAATGTCCTATTACATTTGCATACCTCTGCAGTATTTAAAAATGCATTATTTAATTTCAAAATATGTAGAAAGTTTTTATGTTTCACTGCTATTTTTTTTTCTATTTTAATGCTACTAAAGCCAAAGAACATGCTTTGTATGATTCTATTTTTTTCCAGCTTTTTTTTTAGGTTTATATTATGGCTCAGAATATGATCTATTTTGGAAAATATCCTGTGTACACTTTAAAATAATGTGTACTATACTATTATTGGGTAGACTGTTTTATAAATTGTTGAGTAGAGTAAGTTATTCCATAGTAATGTTCAAATCTTTTATTTACTTACTGATATTTGTTCTACATTTTTATTGATTACTGAAAGAAGTATGTTGAGTGTTTCTACTATAAATGTAGATTTTCCAATTTCTTCTTTAATGCCTAAAGATTTTTTATTGTATTTTGAGGGTTGTTAGATGCATACACATTTGAAATTGTAATATATTTCCCATGAATTGATCACTTTATAATTATGAAATATATATATCTTTATTCCTGTTTGCAATACTCCTTCTTTTGGATTCTAAATTTGCATTGATATAACAACCCCAGTTTTATTGTGTTTAGTGTTTATATGGCACATTATTTTCCATCCTTTTATTTTACATGATATATTTTCAAATTCTGTTTTTTATATGTAGCATATATGTATATATATAATTTTTAGTTATTGCTTCGTTTTCATGCAATTTGACAAAATCTATTTCAGTGTTTGTATTGCTTTGCTTATACCATTAGCATTTAATGTACTTACTGACATGATTGGACTAAAATCTGCCATTTTGTTAGTTGTTTTCTTGTTTTCCATATTTTTGCTTTTTTTCTTTATTTTTCTGCTTTTGTATTTATTATCTCTATAAGTCTATTAATTGGTACTATTGCCTTATTCATAAATTAATATTTGTTTAGAGATTACAATATACATCTGACAATATCTTGGTATACATCACAACACATTAGAATTAAGTCCTGCTTTAGATAGTAAATGATTTTCTTGGAGTATGTAACATACAAAAAATATATTTTGTATTGACCTTTATTTTATTTATCCTGTTACAGATATCTTCATTTGATTGTGTATTTCCATGTTTTTATCGGTCTAAAAAACTTTATCATATATTTAGTATACTTGTTTATAATACTCAATTATCTCAATTTCCTATTTTTATGGATTTTTAACATTTTTATCTGTTTTTAAATGTAATTTCTATGTGTATAGCTTTCTGGTTTACACCTTATTGTTTATGTTTGTTCATTTGTTTTCCATTACACTTTATCATATCACTCCATTTCCTTCTGGCTTGCACAGTTTTTGTTTTGTTTTGTTTTGTTTCATTTGTTTTTTCTTTTTTACATTATAAAGAATAGAGGTTTATTTAGTGAATGATTGTTGTGGCTGCCAAGTCCAGGCTTGGGTAGCTGTATCTGGAAGAAGGGCTTCAGGCTGCTTCCACACAAGGCAGAAAGCAGAAGGGAACTGGGTATGTGCAAACAGATCAAATGATGAGATAGAATGCAAAGGAATGAAACTGAGGAAGCCAGAATGTTAACAGCCTGCTCTTTTGGGAACTAATCCAATCCTGCAAGAGCAATAACTCACTTGCCTCAGTGGGAGGGGATTAATCTATCCATGGCCCCTAACCCGAACACCTCCCACTAGACCCCACACCCCAATACTGCTACTTTAGGGATCAAATTTCAAATGAGATTTGTGGGGACAAACAAACCATATCCAAATCACAGCAGTCTCCTACTGTTATTGTAGAACTATTTCTCCCTTCCATTTTGTCAGTTTTTGATTCATATATTTTAATGACTTATTATTAGGTACATACTTATCTATAATTGTTATATCTTCTTGTATTGGACCTTTGACTAATATTAATATTCTTCATCTCTTGTAAATTTTTTGACTTAAAGTCGATTTTTCTTATATTAGTATAGCCACTCCTGCTCTCTTTTGCATTTTGTTTGCATGAAATATATTTTTCCACCCTTTCCACATCCAACCTAAAGTGAGTCGCTTGTAGAAAGCATATAGACAGATCATGTTCTTTTAACCATCTGTCAATTTTTGTCTTTTGACTGGAGAGTTTAATCCATTTGCATTTAAAGTAATTACTGATAACGAAAGATTTCTTTCATTTTGTTATTTATTTCCTATATGCCTTATATGTCTTTTGTCCCTGCATTACTGTCTTCTTTTGTGTTTAGCTAATTTTTTTATATTTAAATATTTTAGTTCATTTTTCATTTCCTTTTGTATACATTCTATGATTACTATCTTTTTGGTTACTGTGGGTATTACATTTAACATATTAAAGTAATAATAATTCAATTTGCATTTATACCAGCTGAATTTCATTGATATACAAAATCTCTGTTCCTTAACAGCTCCATCTCTACCCATTTCAGTTAATGATGCACAAAATTACATCTTTATACAATGTGTGTCTGTCCTAAAACATAAACTATTTAAGTTTTTCTCCCCTCTCCCTCTGGAGATGGGGCCTCACTATGTTGCCCAGGCTGGAATGCAGTGGCTCTTCACAGGCACAAACATTGCACAGTATGGCCTCAAATTCCTGGTCTGGAACCTCCCACCTTAGCCTCCCAAAGTCCAGGTACAGGCATGAGCCACTGTACCTGGCCCTGTATTTACCTTTACTGAGATTTTTATATCTTTATATCATTTGAGTTACTATCCAGGGTCCTTTCATTTCAACTTATGGGACTCTGGGAATATCTTAATTTCTTAATTTCTCCTTCACTTTTGAAGGACAGTTATGCTGGATATAAGATTCTTCATTCACAATATTTTTTCTTTCAGCATTTTGAATATATTGGGCTTATATAGATTTTAAGGATAAATTTTCCATATTTTTCTTTGTGGGTAATTATATACAACTGTACATAATATATACAGCTGTATAATATATTCAACACACAACTAATTTTGTGTTTATTTTACTTTTTATCTTTTTATTTGTTAGTTTATATAGCCTTTATATCTTTTGAGTTTCTCTGAGCTTCTGGGATTTGTGATTTGATTTCCTTCATTTTTTTTGGAAAATTCTCAGTCATTGTGTTATCAAATATTACTTCTGTCTTGTTCTCATTTGTGATTTCAATTACACATGAGACTTACACATGTCTCAAACCTCTCTGATGTCATCTTCCACTGTTTAGCAATCTTTTTGTTCCTTATTTGTATTTCATTTGTCTAATGTCTATTGTTTTATCTCAAATTTTCCTGTTCCTTTCCTTAGGTGTGTCAAGTCTTTAGATGAATTAATTCACTGATGTTTTCATTTTGAAATAGATACAATAATTTACCCACTGTGACATTAATTTGTGCAACTGATTATTTAACAAATTTGGAATAAAAATGTATCCTTCCATCACATAAAACTTGTAAAGAAGTCACCAGAACTTAATACTGGCTGTTATGATAGGCAATAGGCACTTTTAGTAGTAAAGGCTTTCATTTAACTCCAAATTCTTATTTCAGTTAATCTCTTTTTTAATGATATTTTCACCTTTAATCACCTGCTGAGAGAAGCATGTACATAAGGGGAGATTATTTTTTGTTTCAATTTCTTTAATAGTTTGGGTGTTTAAATTTTGTTGACAAATGTCTTAGCATTAACATTAGTGTATATCTGAAAGATGTGCATTCTATGCATAATTCACTAGAAATAAATTTGTTACTGAAATAAATAATATCTTTAGTGGTTTCATTTTTTAATAATAAATGTACTATTTCTTCAAAAGAGAAAAACGATTTATTAATTTTTAAATCCAGGACACAGTAATAGTTCTTTTATTTAGTAAGTGATAATGTAAATAGAAAATGAATGAAACTTTTAAATAGTTGTAATATTATTAATAATTTACCTTGATAGGTTTTAGAGCTTTAATATAAAGTCTGTTATAAATGTAAAATTTGACAAAGCATCATATTTCCTAGGATATTAGAAATGTAATATGTTTTTCTGTCCCTCAGAATTTGGTTTCTAATCTCTAAATATTATATAAATTAATAGAATTATCTTTTAAAATTTAAAATAAAATATAACTGTTTAGGTATGATCATTAAATTTTTTTCCATTCCTTCATTTGATAGTTTTTGCCTAATTAAATTACTAAATGAAGTTATTGTTATACTGTATTTGAAAGATCCAGGATTCTGGCAAACATTCCTAAAAGATTTTTAGCTCCATATACAGACATATGAAGATAAACTGGAGAAATGCTTATCATTGCCTGTGACCCAGACTGGATTCTTTAATGTAGAGATTTAAAACTGTTGTGAAATGGGATGTCAGTATTTTATTTTCAACTTGTTTATGTTTGCTTACACATATCCTGCCTATCAAGGAACCCCATATAATTGACATGTACATTACAAAACAATTTCTCTTTTACAGTTCTAATAAAAAACATAATTTTAGAAGTAGCAATCAAATCTTTGTATGTTAAAGATTAATATGCCACATTGATTTATAATCAGATATTGAATACTGGATGGATATTTTTTAATCAATGGAATTTTAATTATGAAATGGTTAGTTCAGATTACATGAATGAAATTGCAAGGCAGATAGCCTATTAATTAAAAAATAAGCTGGTTTTACAATTTTGAAAGCTAGATCATTTATAAAACCACTATGTATAATTTTTTCAGATACCTCTCAGTCTTGGTATTTCAAAACATTTCTTCCTTTTTCTGATATTTATTTATGAATAAAATAGAATAGTCTGCCTTTAAAAAGAGAAACACAGATGTTTGACAGAATAGTGACTAATAGGCATAGAAAACTAGACTTTAAAATCTTGAAAAAATGTGAAATAGAAGGCATAACACAATTGCATCAGTAAGTTACTAACCAAACGCTTCAACTGAACAAGTTTTATAAAGAAGTTAGAGTAAACATATATGAGTTTGTGTGAGCACTCCTACATCTTTTAAAGCCTATTTGCCGTTTTTTTAAAACTCTCAGTTGAGTAGTGGTTCCTTTCATTAGGTATCACAATTTTTCAGTTACTATGAAATTGATGTCATTTGAGTTCTTAATCTCATATTTCTCTTCCATTTTTTTAGATTTTGCATGCTTAGCAAATGTGTGGTAAGAGAAGAGGATAATTTAATCAAGAAATACTGGGAAATTGATGCTTGTGAATACCACCCTTCATAGACTAATGGATGTTTTAAGAGCAAGGTGTGTTAGAAAGAAAAATAAGGTGATCTCTTAAAGTTGTGCCTTTTTCCCCATTATATTGATAGATTATATATTACCCCTTGCTTATTCCTGTTGCTTGGAGAAAATATTTCTATTGAAATAGACTGTGTTTTATGAAGCTTGTCATATTCTCTAAAAGTAAACACCAAATTTCCATCTTCAATTTAATAAGGAAAAAGCAAAATTTCTTGTTTACTTTATTTCTATCTTATTATTAATATAAAAGACATATGAGCAAGTAATTTAAAATAAGTCAACATTAAGCAGAATACAGAAAAAAAACAAAATATATTTTTAAAACATTATATAGAGGGTGATTTCAATAGCAGGATAATAAATTTCCCAGCTTAGAAATCTGAATACCTTATACATAACGAAAGGATCTACTCTATACTTATTTTCTATTGAATAGAAATTGTAACATCATCAATTAAACAAATGCCAAAAATACATAATTTTAGTGGTGAAAAAAATTAAAATGTTTCAGCATTGATCCTTAACAAACAGGCAAAGAAAAAGTTGTCTTTTCCACACATCCCCTTTCTTTTCTTTCTTCTGCCTTTACTATTATTTTGTTTTTTCCCTGACCCATCTCTAAAAAGTAGCCCACCTGCAGTTTGCCCACTCAGGACAGAAGCCTGCTTTTTGTCAGGTACTGCTGTGAACAACATTTCCCTACTGAGCATTAAATCAGTGTTTCTTAAATATGTACTACAATTTTCCATCGCTGAAGAGCTAATTCCACATTAATAATCCTTGAAGAATTAAATCAGATACAACCTCTACATCAGCACAATATTTCAAGGTGGTAAGGGAGTACTACTGCTGGATTTGTCCTCACTTAATAACTTTATTAATGATGTGGATGAGTGAACAAATATTATGAAAAGAAAATTCATAGATATTAAATATGTAGATTCTTCAGAAACAAACAGGCTGGAAGGTGATGCCTACAAAATGACCTAGAGAAGTCCACTATTATTCTACTTTTCAATAAATGAGATCATTTAAATGATAAAAATAATCAGTAAAGAAAAATTCATCAATGATTGTTGTACCACAAGGTGAAGAAAGAGGGGAAATTGTATGTTGAGTAGAAGATTAAAACATTAAATATGTCCTGAAAATTTCTGAAGCATTGTTCTTTAATTCATAAATAAACCAAAGCAAACCAAAAGTCGTTGTTCATTTGTTCCTGAGAAGATAAATTATTTATGTGGAAA
>CAUYSK010078942.1:0-19530 GCA_963575035.1 Avahi laniger | reverse complement strand
ACTGCTGGTGGGACTGCAAATTAGTGCAACCTCTGTGGAAAAGAATTTGGAGATACCTCAAAGAGCTAAAAATAGAAATACTATTCAATCCAGCAATAGCTCTATTAGGCATCTACCCAAAAGAGCAAAAGACATTCTATATTAAAGACATCTGCACCTGATTGTTTATGGCAGCACGATTCACTATTGCAAGGATGTGGAAACAACCCAAGTGCCCGTTGATTCATGAGTGGATTATTAAAATTTGGTGTATGTATACAATGGAATATTACTCAATAATAAGAAACGACAGTGATCTAGAACCTCTTATATTTTCCTGGATTGAACTTGAGCCCATTATCCGAAGTGAGGTATCACAAGATTGGAAGAAGGGGCTCCACTTGTACTCACCATCAAATTGGCACTAACTAATTAACACTAGGGTGCTCACATGGTAGTAATATTCTCCAGGGATTAGGGGGATGGGGGGATGTAAACCCACAACTAAAGGACACAGCATTGTAGAGGGGAAGGACATGCCTCTAACCCTAGCTTGGGTGAGGCAAAAACATGAAATGTAACCAAAATGTTTGTACCTTCATAATACCCTGAAATAAAAATCTAAAAAAACAGATATCTGAGAGAATCCCCAATAGAATTGGAAATTAAATTACATATTTCTAAATAACACATGGACTAATAAAGACACAATGGAAATTAGAAAATATCTTGAACTGAGTGAAAATTAAAACAGTGTATCAAAATATGTGGGGTAGAGCACTTAGAGGGAGATTTATAGCTCGAATTTATGCTTAAATTAGAAAAGAAGAAAGATCTAAAATGATCTGAGCTTCCACCTTAAGAAACTAGAAAAAGAAGAGCAAAATAAACCCAAGTCAGTAGGAAAAAAGGAAAGAATAAAGAGCAGAAATAAATGAAATAGAAAGTTGAAAACAGTGGACTAAGTCAATTAAAAACTGGTTCTTTGAAAAAAAAAAAAAAAAAACTAACTGCCAAGACGGTTCAAGGGGAAAAAAGGAGCTAAGATACAAATTACCAATAGCAGGAATCAAAGAGGGGACACTGATACAGATTCTAGACATATTAAAAGGGAACACATTGCTGTGGTCTGAATGTTTGTGTTCCCCAAAACTTCATAAATTGGAACTTAATCCCCACTGCAGTGGTGTTGGCAGGTGGGGCATCTGGATCAGTGCCCTTATAAAAGGCCTGCGAGGGCTCACTTGTGCTTCCGCCGTAAGAGGGCAAACAGCAGGTGCCATCTGTGAGCAATGGGCCCTCATCAGACACGGGATCTGCTGCTGTCCGCATCTCGGACTTCCCAGCCCCTAGAATTGTGAGCAGTAAATTTCTATGATTTATAAATTACCCAGTCTAAGATGTTTTGTCACAGCAGCCCGAACAGAGTGAGACAGAAATGTGAACTTCATACCATAAAGTCTGCAACTTAGATGAAATGGACACAGTCCAAATCGACAGAACTGCCCAAAGAAGAAATAGAAAACCTGAATAGTTTGTATCAGTTAAAGAATCTTCCATTTAAAATGTCCTGCAAAGAAATATCCATGTGAATTCACCGAATTTTACCAGTGAATTTTCAAACAGTTAAGGAAGCTTATTCAAAGCTTATTCAACCAAGCTTATTCAAACTCTTTTCAGAAAATACAAGGGGAGGAAGTATATCCCAACTCATTTTAAGCAGCCATTATTACCCTGATACCAAAGCCAGACAAAAACATTACAAGAAAAGAAAACTGCAGACCTAGATAGCCTTCCTGAACACAGACGCAAAGTTCTTAAAAAAAATATTAGCAGATTGAATCCAGCAATATACTAAAAGGGTGATGCAACATGACTAAAGAATACAAAGTTGGTCTAATGTTTGAAAATCAATCAATATAATACACAATAGAATAAAAGAATACTGTGTGATTATCTCACCAGATATAGAAAAAGCATTTGCGAAAGTTCCACACCCATTCATCATTAAAAAAAACATAGAAAACATATACCCACACAAAGACTTACACACAAATGTTCATAGCAGCTTTATTCATAGTAGCCAAAAAACAGAAATAAATGTTCAGCAACAGGTGAATGAATTGACAAATTCTGGTATATCCATACAATGGAATATAACTCAACAATAAAAATACCGATCTATCTACACAACATGGATAAGTTTCCAAACTAAGTGAGCAAAAAAAGCCAGACACAAAAGAGTATGTGTATGAGGTGTTGATTTAAAAAAGGAAACCCATGGCTAAAAACTGTCATCTTTCACAGTTGCTTGGTTTTGTCACAGCCAGTATCCCATTCTCTCCTTCACCTGGATGTTTGCTTAGGGCTTCGGGATCTAGAATGCCTCTAGTCTCATTGTCTGAACCTAGTATTTTCTGTTGTGTTCTTGGTGTGGAATGCAGACTTATCCGGCTGACATTTACCGAATGCTTTTGAGAGATGCTATGCCAGATGCTTAAAATAAACAGGTGAAGGAGACCCCATTTCTGCTTTCAAGGAGCTTATCATTGAGTTCCTACAGGAAATCAATCACTTGTAGTCCTATCTGCTGTATAAGGCAGTGCATGACAAAGGGTGAACTCTACACACTTCCTCCCCTGGAAGGAGAGTATGATTGCTTCTGACGTGGTGGAGGAGGTGGCATTTGAAATGGGCTATGGAGAGTTAACGAGTGGAGATGAGCACTGGGTGGGCAGGGGTGTGTTGGGAGGTTGAGGTAGGCATTTTAACCTGAGTGGAGTTAAAGGAAACGAGAAGATGGGAAAGTGTAACAGTTGTCCTTGATTTGCAGGAGCGCCAAGTACAGGTTGAGGAATTAGAAACAAGGAGGCTGGACAGGAGTTTAGGGCTAAATGAAAGCGCTGGGGTTCCCATCTGTAGACAGTGTGAAGGTTTTTAGGTTAATGTTCTGCTTAATGATGTGATAAGAGCTGTCTTGGCATCCAAATTGTTGATGGAGTGGAGCACGGAGAGGCTAGGAATGGGATGTGACCACTTTGCCGAAGCCTTGGTAGAAAGCGACAAGGCACTGAGCCACCATGGTTGCCGGGCCCATTTGGGAACTTGCTGGGAACCACTGAGACCCTTTGGGATATGGGGATGGGAAGAGCTACCGCCTGTCTGTTTCTGTGCTTCCCCCACCCCACCCTGTACAACACATACCAGCCACACTGCTTGTTATGGCTTGAATTGTGCCCCCAAATTCACATGCGAAAGCCCTAACCCCCAGTGTAGCTGTATTGAGATAGGACCTATAAAGAGGTCCTATCAGTTAAGGTCCTATACAGTTAAGTGAGGTCATAAGGGTTGGTTCTTAATTCAGTAGGACCAGTGTCCTTGTAAGAAGAGGAAGAGACACCAGAGCTCTCTCTCTCCGTGCATGCACAAAGGAAGGGACATGTGAGGACACAGAGACAAAGTGGTCATCTACTAGCCACAGAGAGAGGCCTCACCAGAAACTAGATTTGCCAGTGTCTTGACCATAGACTTCTGGCCTCCAGAACTGTGAGAAAATAAATGTCTGCTGTTGAAGCCACCCAGCATGCGGTATTTTGTTACGGCAGCCTGAACAGGCTAATACACTGATCCCCGCCCCCCAGCCCACGCCAATCCCGTAAATGTAACACCAGGGGGTCCCAGTGCTCCACAGGATGGTGTCACCCTTGTGTGTAGGACCCCAGCCTTTAGCACCCTCCTGCCCTTGGCCACTAGGATGGCCCTTCCCAAACTCTGCTGTGCACAGTTCCTCCTTTGTATCACTCTCTTCACTACTTTCAAATATTTTAACTCTTTTGGACTTATAACTGCTTTGTGAGATAAGCAGGAAACAGCTGGTTATCCCCATTTTGCAGATGAAAAAATTGAAAATGAAAGCATTTTAGTGGCTTGCCTAAAGTAACAGAGCTTACTTAGTAAGCTGCAAAGTCAGTTCTTAAACCCAGGTCTCCTGTCTCTCACTTCACCACGTGGATTCCTGGCCACTCGTTTTCCATGTTTTCATCTGGACAGAGCTTTCTATCCAAACTTATCTTGGAGAGGAGGTATGGTCTGCCTTCGTGGCTCATCCTTCCTTGTGCTCTTATCCCCTTCCTCGTCCTCCCAACACACACGCGTTTATTTTCTTTCTCCCCCATGGTGTAGCTTGGCTCTGCCCTCACAGCCACAAGGAGCCCCTCCCTTTCCCGAAGACCTGGAAATGACAGAGATACATTGCGGGGAGAGGACAGAGAAGGGATTTTTGGGGGGTGGCTGAGATGCAACCAAGAGAGAAATCCCAGGAGGCATGGCAAGAAAACTGTCTGCACATCTAAGAACTGCATCCTGACCAAGGCTCCGGGGAGATCTCATGCAAGGATCGCAGAGGGTTTCTCCCAGCTAGTTAAGGCAACACCTTAACACATGGTGTGCACATGCTTATAAACTGAAGCTCCTTGTGGAAGTTTGCCCTTACTCAAGCCTGTTGGTCTGCGTTGAGCTCAAAAAAAAAAAAAGAAAAGAAAAAAAAATCTGTTTGGAATCACACAGAATTCCTGGGAAAATTTCAACTCTCACACCCCATTGTCTTCTGGCACTAGCTTGCATCTTCTCACTTGTGAACACATAGACAGTTTGCAGTCAGCTCTGTTTTGGGGAACCAGCTATTTGCGGAGGGCCTATTGTTCCTTAGCTGCTGAGTGTGCACATCTGGAGCTGTGGAGGGGGAAGCGCCACCACTCCACTCCCACTGGGCAAGCTGAGGACTCTGCTGTCACAGACCGACCAGCTCATGGCGCCCTGAGGTTGGCAATGTTGCAGGACCTGGGACGATGGGAGCAGTGACAAGCTGAAGGCAAGAGCAGTGTGTGCTGGGGTTGGCACCAGGGCAAGAAAGGAGCCATGTGCAGACTGCCCCCGAAGCAGGGGTTGAGTGGAGGGTTTAGGGGCACAAGGTCTAAGAATGACCGGGACAAGGTGGGATTTGAGCCCAAGGCAAAGTGGAGAAGCTCCAACATGGGTACTGTTGGACACAGGACCTCTTGCACCATCGTGGGGAGCTGGCTTTGTGCTGGCCCCACCCAGGCAACACTAAATAAAGCTGCCAGCCTTCCTGTCATGGCCGCGACTCATCACAAATGCACGTGAGCCCTGGAGGAACAGGGTGGGCAGGGTCCATGGTCAAGCAGAGGCTCCAAGTTCACTCCAGGCTGGTCTCCAGTGACTCAAGTCAGCTTCCAGCTCTCTTTAAAATGAGTCCTTGAGTCTCCACTGACCCTCCTCCCACCCTGCATCAAAACAGAGATCGCAGCATTGCCACCTTGCCATTCGCTCAGTCGATTGCTCGACGTCCTTATTCTCTGAGGCATTTGGATGTCAACACAGCCAGTCTCCTCTTAGAGCTTTTTAGGCTTGTGGGGAAGTCGGGCAGACAAACAGATACCGCATACAGTATCCCGTGCTGTGTGTGTTACAGTGTTACGAACAGTTCTGTGCAAGCACGGGGGCGGAGGGGGGGGGCAGGTAGCGGTTCCTGGGGTGCAAGTTGGGATGGGAGCATGGGATTAAGAAAGCTTCACAGAGGCTGGAGGAAGCCTTAAAGAATGACTAGGAGCCCGCCCAGTGGAGGGGCGCTGGGGAGGAGACAGCAAGTCCAGTGATGGGGACAAGTGGAGACAAGGAGAAGGTCCCAGATGGTTTGGGGGACAATGAGCTGTTCCGGCAACCAGACACGAAGGGCTGAGGCATAGGCAACAGTTGGAGGAAGCACTGCTGGCCTTGTCCTCCCAAGAGACTCCTCGGAGTCACAGGCCCCAGGGATGGGCTCCCTGAGTCACCAGTGGCACGCCCATCGGGCCAGCCTTCCCCTTCAGCAGTGCACTCACCTGCACTCGGGGATTTGGGGGTTTCCCAGCTCCCACAGGAAAAAGCCGGGGCACGAGGTAGCGATAGCATCCCACGGCTTCCCGTGTGGGTTGCACATACTTTTCCCTCTCTCTGCTTCACTCCTGCCCTGTGACTCCGCAGCGATCTGGTGTGGAGAGTCCCGGTGCTACCATGGTCCTAAGTCCTAATATATGACAAGTGCTGTTTTTAAAAAACAAGTTCCCGCCCAGGGCAACCTAAAACCCAGCTGGGTCTATGCTGAATGTGAATGTCCTCCCCACAGCTATCGAATCTGAGATGTGGCTCCAAAAAAGAATGTTCAAATAGTTGGAAAAAGAAGAGGAGGAAGAAAAGGAGTTTCCTACCAGACTCACAGCTGGGAGCCAGAGGGAGAGGTCTTCCCCTCGGGAATAATCATCGTCCTTTCTGTCCCTACGCCACATGGGCTTGCAAAGCCCTGCACGTACGTTGTCCATTCAATCCTTCCTCCACGCTGGTAAGCTAAGCAGGGACAGGGTTTATTTCTGTCCTGGTGTCAGAACTGAGAGTCAGCTGGTTTGGTCAACAGGAACGACCCCCCCTTCCACTGGGGTCCCTCGGAAGCGACCTGCCTCTCCCCGGGCCACCTGCACGCTGGAAAGCAAGGAAGCACCTATTCTGCAGCGGAACCCGGGCCCCTCCTGCTTCATATTTTGTCTTTAGAGCTTGGCTTTAAAAATCATCTGGCCTTACCTCCTGGAGGGAAAGTTCCCCCAGCCACTAAGTAGCAGAGCCAGGGCTGGGACCTGCCTCTCCTGGAGGCCTGCCCTGTGCTCTTGGTGCCAAGCAGCCCGGGCCTCCATGCTCTGGCTCTCCTGCTTCCAGAACAGACGCTGGAAAGAGAAGCGTACGCAGTGACGTGGAGGGGCTGGCAGTGCTGGCTGTGAAGGCACAGTCTGTACCGAGCACGCCCCAGATGCAGGGAGAAGGGGGCTGCTGCTGTGACCCCTCGTGCTGCCTGAGAAGTGGGCTCTGGCACCCCCCTCCCCCCTGTAGCTTGTCTGCTGTGCAGGCAGGTCCTCTGGGACAAAGGGGGGGTATGTCCCAGACCCTCGAAGGCCACGCACCCCTCTTTGTGCGGGAGCATCAGCCGGCCACCTGTTGTTAATCTAGCCCCGGTAATCCATTCTGTACTGTGTCAGCAGTTCAAAAGGGCACTGTTAGTATTTTTTGCCGACTTCAATTAACGTGAGATTTCAGAGGCCCCTCTGATCACATTTCATCTGTCACAAGTCAGGAACAAAACAGACAGATTCCAGTTGAGAGGAGGAAGGAGAAGGAGTTTATTGCAAACAACAACAACCAAACAGGCAGTTCGGGCTGTGCCCGGCAAAGGGTGTCCGGGGAGCGTCCGGCTGGCTCTGCTCTCCATTCTGCCCCATGCCTGGGCCCCTAAGTCTCCTTGTCACCAAGATTCCTCCCCTCCCAAAAAAGATGTAAGTGCAATAACTTACTTTAAAAGGCAAGAACATTTCTTTTAATATTTTGCTATAATGTAGTTACATGGTGGTATAGGCAGTAAAACTTTATGGAACTGACCTCATTTTTTTTTTTTACATTTTTCTGGATTTTTAATGTATTTTTAATATATATTTTTAATATTCCACCCCAGGCCATTAAGCTAAAGGAAAAGTTGCATTTATACAGGGTTAAAATATCTTACAATGAGAACAGTTAAGTATCGGTTGAGGTCCATGTTCCTTCTAGCACTCAGCTCTTATTTCAACCACTGCACACCCAAACAGATTATTAGACATTGAAAACTGTCCTTCAAAATCAGTAGTATAAAGGCCTAGCTCTATGTATGTAAGTGAAGGCGGAAGAAAGGAGAGGGCAGGGTTAGGTCACGTTGGTTCAGTGCCGTCGATACTATCCAGCGGAAGCACCTCTTCTCCCTACGGCATCCTGAAAGAAGTGAAGTGGGCTTGATGGGTCTTCGTCGTCTTCTCATTTTTGCGGGGATGGTCACAGATTATTATCCTGGGGGCCAGTTTGCCAACCATCCTCCCCCAGCTAGGCCTGTTTGTCTTTGCACCTGACATTAGGGCCATCACACAGACCAAGAGCCCCCACGTGTCTCCCGAGTCCTCGAAGATGGTCTCCCCACCACGTAGCCCAGAGAGTGGCGGACTGTGTCAGCAGGGTACGTGGGAGTTTTCTTGGAAACGTTCCTCTCGTCTACCCGGCGGAAATGACGGGAGAGGGAGCACAGGGCTGGGTCCAGTGTGGTCACGGCAGCATGTGCTGGGGACCCACGTCACCCTGCGGCCCCCTGGCAGTGTCTTTGAACTAACCTGGCCACCGCGCTTCCCGGAGCTGGAGGCTCGGTGGGGAGAGCTGAGAATCAAGTATAGTTAAAAGAATTCAAGGAAAGTGGTAAAAGCCTGTGTCCTCCAGGTGCCATTTTAGACTTGGACACAAGCCTCTCTGTGTGCCCCCCAGATCCCTCTGCTCCCGCACCCTGGGCGTGGCGACGGCACCTGGAGGGTGGTAGCAGCACCTTAGTGTTGAGCCTTGGCGTGCCGAGACCCGTTCCCAAGCGGGGACTCCAGGCTGTCGATGTTGGGAGGCGACCCCTTCATCTGCCAGCTGCCCATTCCTCCATTGTTAAGTGCCATTTCTGTTGAGATCTTGGGCAAATAGCCAAAGGAAATCCTCACCTCTCTTAGCTTGTTCGCTTAGCAGTGAACCACACAGCAGGTGGATTCCTCTCTCCTCCTGCCTTCGTGAGACCTGGCTCCTGAGGAAACCAGACGGCCCGGGAGAGCTGCCCAAACCTGCTTAGTCATCCTAGGAGCCCCCCAGTGCAGAAGGCCGGGCCTAGCCCCCCAGCTGAGGAGGACCAGGGCCCCCAAGGTTCTCTTATGGAGAACTGAGCTGCCCAGTAGATGCAAGTGAGGCGCTGGGGGAGCTCCACACAGCGCCGGCCACTCTAGGTGCCAGGCGAGGCCGTGACCCTCGCACCCCGGGCAGCACATCCCTGGCTCCTCTCTCAGCTTTGCCTCAGGGCAAAGGACAGGGAAGTCACTTCTCCTCTCGGGGCCAGATCTTCTCTGTTGTGAAGGGGCTGGACTAGCTAGAGGGTTTCTAAGCTCCCTTCCAACTCGATGGTTCTGTGATCCTTAGCATGGTTGGGTGGCCCTAGAGGGCCAGGACAGGGCCCAGAAGACAGCGCTGGGGTAGGTAGCCAGCTTTGGAGGGAGGGACAGGGATGTTCACACTGGCATGCTCAATCGTAGACACTTCTTGGCTGTGCTGGTGGGACAGGCCTTCTTCTAATAGAGGCTTTCTCTTCTCAAGCTTTTGGGTTGAAATTTGTCTGATTTGGGTCTAGCCCAGCCAGAATGCAGACACATGGAGGAAGTGCAGCCAGGGGTCCCCTTCAGAAGAATCCACTTAAAGGCCTCTCTCTCCCTCCCTCCTCTCTGGACCTATCCTGGTTTCCCCCTCTTTGTACGATTCTCTCACGGGGGAGGAGAGACCTGTGGGGAAAGTTTCGCCCCCGACCTTCCTCAGCCATGAGAGCATTTCTGCGGCAAATGGGGGGCTGTCCCCAGCTTTAAGTTCTTCCTTTCCTCTGCTACATTTTGGGGATCTGAGTTATTTCAGTGAGCCTCAGAACTGGAAAAAAGCTTCCTGAGAGTCACTCCAAGATCCTTCAATATTTAAAACAGTTAAAGCCAAGGCTTCAAGAACATTTAATTCAACGTCTGAGACCCTTTTCACCCCTGTAAGATCAATCACAGAGCCACGGTTCACAAAGAGGTCTGACTCTTATTACGGGAGGCCGAAGCCAGATCCCTCCCGGTCCTGCTTCCAGCGGGACGAGAACCCCAGGCTGTGCTGCCCCCACCCAGGCCTGGACAGCCCCGGGCAGCCCCAGGGCAGAGGCTCTCACTCCTCAACGCCAAGGTTTCCTTCAGCCCAACCCAAGAGACTGTTTTGTGCGCAGGCCTCTGAGCCTGGGGGGCCTGGCCCTCCTCACTGACAGGCTCCGAAGGAGAAGGTAGAAAAGGCAAGTGCTTCTCCCCGGGGCTCCTGCTGGAGGGACCTCCTGGGATCTGACCGGCCTGCCTCGAGGACGGGTCACGGTGCACTCCCAGCTTACGGGAGGGCCGGGCCCTGGCGTCAAACCCAAGCTGCAGGTGTTAGGTCCGGCGGGCAGGGAGCCCCCTTCCCACAGGTGGGAAGCCTGCCTTCCGGAGGGCACTCTGGCATCCCGTCTGCCGCAGAGCAAGCCACCCAGAGGAGCTCAGCCCCACAAACTCTTCCAGAGGCCAGAGACAGGGGCTGGGAGTCCCGATGCCCTAGGGGACAGGTGTGAGGAGAAGAGCAAACTCTCCCTGTGCCTGGAGGGACGCGGGGCCCCCACCTGCTGTGGACGGCTCTGGGCAGCGATGACTGTGCCAGAGATGGCAGGTGAGGCCGTCAGTCTGAGACCGTAGCAGGACCTGGGGGCCGAGCGCGGCCACCCATCTCCGAGCAAAGCTGCCTGCTGCTCCCGACCCCTGCCACCAAGGTCCCAAGCCCGAGCTTATGTGTTCTCAGTTGTAAGTCCTTCCGCTCCAGCGCCATGAGTGACCAGGGTGGGGTGGGAAGGGACAAGCACCTCCAGATCCTCCTGGAGGGGCCCGGACTGGATAGAGAATGAAGCTGGCCAGACCTCCCTGCTGTCCCGATGCCAGGGGAGCAGAAAGGCTGCCTGAGCCCCTACCCCACATGGACGCCTCCCTGCAGCCCTTCTGCTCCCAGAAGCTTTTCTGCCTCCAGCACCGCGGTGGCCCTCCGGGGAACCTGTGTTCTCAGCTTCCCTCAGACCTGGCCCCTCCCCTGCAGTGTCCAGCCAGAACCAGGGTCTCGGGGGTGCAGGGGCTGGCCTATCTCCCCTGGGGACTGGCCTCCTCCTCTGCCCACTCCCCCTAGCTGTGTCCAGCACAGGGGACAGCCAGGATGCCATAGGCAAGGCGCTGCCAGACCTGCCACCATTCGGGGTGAGGGCAAGGCAAGGGCTTGGCCCAGGAGGTTGGATTCCATGTGCTCTCTGGAGAGGAAGACGGAAGGGCAGGAGATGGGCTCTGCAGGCAGCCTGTTCTGCAGACACAGCCATCAGCCTGGTGACGAGGGACCTCCCCAGGAAGGGGGAGAGT
The DNA here is from genome assembly GCA_963575035.1 of Avahi laniger. NCBI lineage: Eukaryota > Metazoa > Chordata > Mammalia > Primates > Indriidae > Avahi > Avahi laniger. Next base: position 8,464 of record CAUYSK010078942.1, on the reverse strand, counting down.
GACAAGCCTGGACTGTTGGTGTGGCGGGGTCTAGACGGGACTCTAACTTTGACTCAAGGTCAAACTAGGCAGGGTGGAGGAGCAGGCGGAAGGGAGGAAGGGCCTTCAGCTCATAATGGACGTGAAGCCGCAAAGCTCGGCCACCTGGCTTTTTCCATGGCCTGTGGCCAGGAGCAGGGGTCACGGTCTCAGGGCCTGCCGCCCTCCCTCCCCGCAGTCCACGGGGCTTCAGACTTGGGGCGGCTGAAAGTGCTGCGGGTCAGGCCCCCGGCCCAGGCCAGGTTCCTAAGAGGAAAGTCGAGTGGAGGCTGGGGGCCTGCAGAGCACGGGCATGGCCAGGGCCCCGGGTGGGGAGGGCGCAGGGATGGGGCAGAAGGAGCCCTGTCATGTGGCCCAGGAGATGGCCGCACTGTGCTCCTTGGCCTTCATGCGGAGGGCCGCGATGCTCGAGGTCTTGCGATCTGGCTCGCCGTTGAGCTCGTAGCCGTTGAGCCCTGGGCTGAGGCCGGCTGCTCCGAACAGGCTGCCCATGTGTGTCTGGCCCACATGACTGCCAGCCCCAGAGACACTCAGGAAGTCGGTGCTGGCCCCAGAGCCGGGGGGGTGGGCGTGAGGGGACATGCAGGTGGGCACCGGGTCACAGGGGACCACGCAGGCAGGCACTGGCGAGGCAGCCCCGTTGTTGCCGATCCAGGACGGGTTCTGAATCTGGGGAGAGGGAAGGAGGGGGTGTCACAGGCTGGTGGAGGGGGTGGCATGGGAGGGGCCTCGCCCCTCAGACGACCTCTGCCCCTCCCGAGCCCACGATTAGAATGAAACCCTTCCTGAGTGTCTAACCCTGATGGATGTCCAGACAGCCCGAGGGGGGCTGGGTTTTATGCTTTGGCGCCTCTGTTCGCAGGGCCAGGCTAGCAGCAGACAGACATTCGGAGGTCAGGACTGACTTCCAGCTCCATCAAGGGGCCAGGAAAAGGGCCCCCCTGGGGGCACGGCACCCCCCTCAGCCGGGCTGGCTTCCTACTTTGAGACACAGTTGTGGGCTTTGTTGCTCCATCTGGGGACAGCGACTGTGTCTCATTCACCTGTGACTCTGCCACAGGCCTGGCACATCCGCAGTGCCCGACCGAGGTGAGCCGGCCTCCACTCCGAGAGCGTTGGCGTGGGGCACACAGGTCCTGGGCCTGCAGGTTGCAGGGGTGAAGGGGGTGGGGGCAGGAAGCCGAGGCCCGGATCCTCCCAGAAGCCAAGGTCAGTGGCTGAGGTTCTAGAGACCGAACTCCTAAGGCTTCGGAACTAACTTAGGATGGAAGGGGCTGCCTCGGGAGTGGGCAGCAAGAGCCGAGGCTGGACGCCCACATGCCACGGGCTGCACGGGCACGGGTGAGGGGTGCGCTGGACGCCTCGTCCTCCGTCTGTGCAACTGCACTTCCTTTCCTCCCCAGCTTCCACCTCGGGCTTCCATCTTCCTGTGCCCCCTAAGCATTTATGGGGTGTGGAGGAGCAACTGGGAGGAGGAGACCCGTGCTCCCCTCAGCTTTTGTGCACAGGATTGTGAGTATTCTCAAGCCGGCTTCTGCTGGCCCGCCCTCCCCGAGAGTTTGGAGTGCACCCAGGGGTGGCATTTGAAAGCAGAGTGGAGAGGGAGCTCGGCCCCAGATCCCACAGGGCTTCCTAATGGCGGCGAGAGCTGCGTGCAGACTGGCCGTGCACGTTCCTCCCTGCTGGCTGGGTGATGGGGAACTAGTCGGCAGCTCAACGCCCGCTCTTGGAAGAGGCCTGGGTGTGCGCTAGAGGTCCTGGAGGGAGAGGGTGAGCAGGGCCCTGGGTCGGCTTTCTCCCCCAGCAGGGGCTCCGGCAGCAGAGATCAAAGCCAAGCAGCGGAGAGCTAGCTTTCCATCCTGGGGGACAGAGGAAGACTGGGTTTGGGGAGGGAGAGAGGGAATAAAGAGAGTGAAGGGACATAGCGGGAGCTAATGCAGATGGCGTGTGTGAGACCCCCATATTCCTCAGCGTCACCTCCAGGCCTGCCCCGCCCCATGAATCCTGAGGGGCGGGTACAGAGCTGGTCAGGGTGGGGAGCCCCGAGACCACTCGCCAGCACAGCACCAGGACAGGCAGGAGGAAAGGAGACTTAGGAACGCCCGCGCCACTGCTGGCCATTGGGCGAGGCCAGGCTTGGAGCTGAGGCAGAGGCCACCCAGGATGAGCAGGGAGGGGGCGGCTACCTCTGCGGGACAGGCGGAGGGCGTCGGAGCGGACTTGGCCAGAAACACACCTCTCCCCGTGTCCTGGGTGCCTGACACTACTCACAATGCCTCCCGCCCCTTCGCATCTCACTGAGGACTCGAATCACACTGGAACGGGGACTCACTGCCAGACATCCAGGAAGATGCTCTGGGGGAAGGCAGGAGAAGAGGGGACAGAAGCCTGGGAGCGCCGAGCGCAGGCACACAGACTTTTTTAAACTGTACAATTCAGCAAGCACTTTTGCATGATCTAATTTGGACCTTATGGCAGCCTTATAAAAGCCTTGGGCAGATACTTTTACCGTGTCCAATCTACAGGTGAAACTGAAGCTCAGAGAGCTTGGGCCTCTCCTGAGTGAGAAAGACCCGGAGCTGCGAAAACATCCTGGTCTTGGGACTCAGAATTCCCTGCTCGATCCAACCTGGCCGCGAGTCCTCCAGGCCCCAGAACGCCCTTGCAGAGGAGACACTCTCAGTGATCCCCGATGGCCTGGAGACCCCGGGCTTCTCCTGCCTCGGTTCCGATGCCACAGCACAAGTGGCCGGAGCAGCAGAGGAAAGAGCTGCTCTCACCGCTCCAGCCTTCCTTTCCCAAAGTCCAGCCAAGCCTGGGTCAATGACTGCTTGGCCCGAAATAGCCCTGGGCCTCCCACATTCTGGTATAGACAGGCACACCCCTGGAGTGGGACTGATGGGCAGCCTGGAGCCGTGAGTGTTGTCTCAGGGGACCTGGGCTATCCTCCAAGGGGCCCATTCTCAGAGCTCCAGGGGCTAGGGGTCGCAGGGGGCAGCTTGGGGTGGGCCGTACCTGGGCGTAGTTCTCAGCTCGGGCAAGGAGGGGCAGCTCGTAGGCAGTGGAGAAGTGGGTTCGAACCTGCTGCATCTGCCCAAATCGCTCCCTCTTCCTCCACTTGGCCCTCCGGTTCTGGAACCAGACCTGCAGGACAGAGCAGTTATCACAAGGGTCAGACCTGGAGGCCTCCTCGGCAGGCAGTGCAAACCGTTCGCTTGAGACCCACCAGTCTCGGAGCACGTGGGAGCCAGGAGGCCACGGGTAAGTGTCAGCCTCGGTCTCTGTCCTCGAGAGTTTACTATCTAGAATCATCAACTGAGTGGGAAGGTAGCTCACCCCCAACTAGCCAGGGCTGTGATCTTGGGTCGGTAGCTTCATTTATCTAAGCTTCAGAATTTAGAGCAGGCAAGTGTAGCCCACCCGTGAAACAAGTCACAGGTCATCTTAGTAGTCATCTAACCCTCTTGGGTCACAGACTCCCGGGGGCAATCTGGTAAAAGGTCCGAATGCTCCTCCCTCCAGAAATTCATTCTAGACAGTCACACACAGTTTTGTCAGTTCTGCAAAAGGCTCATGGCTCAGAAGTCCTACCTCCCGCATCCTCTCCCTCTGCAGCCTTCTTGTAGGAAACAAAGTCTCCCAGCTCAGAACACCCACGTGTTAAAGTGGGCGTAAGAAGAGCTCTGCTGGGCAACAGAGGCAGTCAGGGAAGGCTTCCTGGAGGAGAGGACTGGAGCTGGGCCTTGGGTGGTTGGCTGGAAGGAGGAAAGCCCAGGCCTGAGTTTAGAAACAGCAAGATACATTCAGAAGACCTGAGGAGGCCAGTTTGAGGGATGTGGTAGGAAAGACAGAAGCATGGAAGCTGGAGTCAGATTGTGGAGGGCCTCGAATGCCGAGTGAAGGGTGTCGCCTCGGTGCTGTCCATAGGGGTGGCCGCTACAAAATCTGTACAGAACAGTGGCCTGATGCTGGGAAGGAGCGGAGGGCCACCTGTCACAGAGCGTGGGTGGATTGGACGTTGGCTCGACTAGGGAGGAGAGGTCTCTGAGTCAGATGTGCGCACCAGGGTGTTTGGCGGGGGGCGGGGAGGGACGGGCAGCGTTGGGTCCTTTTCCTTTGCAGGAGCATTTCTGGGAGACTGAGAACTCTCCCAAGGCTCACGGGCAAGGGCTCACCTTGGGGCCTGCTGTCCTGGCCCCTGACTTGGGGTTTGGGGAGGGGTGAAGGGGTGGGAGGAGTTAGGAGGGGTCGGCTTCCAGGCCAGCAGTGGCCTCTGGCTGAGTCAAAGGCAGACCTCGGTGCTCCTCTCAGAGGGAGATTCCTGCCAGCTCGACGTGCACCTGCCATGGGCGTCGCAGACCCAGATGCAAGGCGCGGTCCCCGGACAGCACCCCCCAGCAGCCCTGCAGACAGCAGCACAGAGCCCCAGGGGGTCTTGCCAGGCTCCTCTGAGCCCAGAGACTGAGAAGGCCGTCTCCCAAGGAACGGTCCCTGCCCTCTGGCTGGAAACACTTCCCTAGCTCATGGCTGCCAAGCTACGTAGGAGGAGTCGTCGCTCAAAATCCCTCCGCCTGAGAGCACCTGAGCTTCCCCGTTAGCCACCGTGAGGAGGGGAGACGGAACTGGCCTGGGGTGTGGCCACGCACCCACAGAGCTGCCAACAGAAGGGCCCATGGGCGCACCGGCGTGGCCGAGGCCTCAGTTTCTGCACCTGTAAGGTGGGGCCCACGTCTGTCCCGACATCTGCTCAGGAACGGTACCCTGTAGGAGCGGCAGGCGACAGAGACAGGAGACGCACCAGGGAGTGTTCAGAGTGCCTCCCCTCTGCTTATTTACAGCCCTGACATTTCTTGCTGTCTTTCGCCAGGGAGAAGAGGTCAGCGAAGATGGGCTGTGCCCCACGTTAGTGCGGGAGGGCGGGGGTGAGCTGGGGTGCGGGCGGGACACTGGTGTGTTTCTCCACTCCTGCTCCACTCGCTCTCCCCTTCCTGACGCCAAGCATACACATGTGTGCACGAGTGTGCCCACGCATGTGTGCACGTGCATGCGCACACACTCTGCCCGTGGTGTAGGAGGAGCGCTCTTCCTGTGCCTTCCCTAGAGACAGGCCCTCTCCCAAGCCTGGGGTCTCAGCCCCTGCCCCAGGGCCTCCCAGGGCCCCTTCTCCTCCAGGGCTCCAGGGGTCCAGGCCTAGGCCTCCCACTGGGAGCTGAGGGCAGATGGGGTCTCCGCTCTGCGCTGCTGAAACGGGATCCCCCTTTATCAGTGGCCTGGGATGGGAGACGCGGCCAGGATGAGAGAATGAATCAGAGGAGCTTGTTTTCATTTCATGTTTAATTTCCTGCAGGCTTAGCTCCGTCTTTCCGCTCCTTCCTCAGCCTCCCAGGGTTTTCTGCAGGAGAAGCCGGGGGGAGGGGAGAAGCCCACTAGAGGCATAGAGATAAATGGCTTCCCCCTCTCTCTTCAGGTCGCTGCCACTGCTGGGGCTCCCTTTGTGCCTCTGTGGGTTCCAGGGCCCCGTTGTGTCCCTGCAGGCTCTGGAACATGGGATCCAGGGGTGGCAGGAAGGGACCCTGAGGGGAGAAGGAGGTGGCCCGAGTCTGGCAAAGGGGGCTGGAGTGGAGGCGGGGCAGGGGGGATAGAACGCGGGGCGGGTGGGTGCGAGGGAGGAGGAGACGGGTTATCTGGGGAAGATGAACGACCCGGCGGGGGAGAGCAGCAGAGATAGCCCCGTCTCTGGCACGGGAGTGGAAGAGGGTCAGGCTAGGGGTTTATGCGAGGGCCGAAGGTGGAGATGGGGAGGTGGGAGAGCGGCTGATGGGGGTGGGAGTTCGCTCCTCCTCCTCCTCCGCGGGTTCCTTTGTCCCGGCCTTACCCTGTGCACAGGCCGCAGCTCTGGCTCCGGCTTTTCTGCCCAAATCAAGACTTAAGCTCACTTAGCCTGGCTCGTCTTCAGTATCCTCCCCCGTAAGTGCGGCAGGGGCATCCTTCCATTTCTGACCCCTGGAGCCCTGGGGCCCTGAGATCTCCCCTCCGGACGCCACACCAGCCCCACAGCCCGCCTCTGTGCCTCGGGCTCTGCAGCCGCTGCCGCCTCCACCACGCAAGCCCAGGGAGGACAGCCGACCACAAGGCCCCAGCCGCTCTTCCATCCTGAGTGTCGCACCCCAGGACCACCCCGCTCCTGGGCCCACCCTGGCCTGGGCCTCCTCAGCACAGGCCTCTCCCGAGGACGGGGCTGTGCGAGGAACCAACTGTCTTGGCAGAGGCCTCGCTAACCGCAGCCCATCTGGGGCCAGGGCGGGGTGGCCCAGGGCGGGGAGGCCTCTGTCTTATTGTCTTCAGACACCAGCTGTGGAGATTGGAATCCCAGACAGTGGAGAGAGGCCCCTGCAGCCCCTGGAGCAGGGCCAGACCCCAGGCTTCTTCCCAGGAAAAGCCCATCCTGGGGCTCCCATCGCCCCCCACCCTGTCCCACTGCCGCTCTATGCCAGGCACCTGGCTGCCACCAGCTGAATATGGGCCCTGAACAGACGCAGCAGAGACAGGCGGGGGTTCCATTACAGCCCCCTCACCCCCTGAGGGCACTGCCAGGCTCAGGGCTCAACCCAGAGGTCTGACGCACATGAAGATCCCACCCACCCTGCTGCCTGTATACAAAGAAAAGCCTCTGAATGATCTGGCATGTGTCCTGGTACAGCAAGCTAACGTCACAGAAGCACTCCTAGACTCTAGTCCCAGCACTGCTACTGAGTCAGTCACTGCTGTTAACTTCAGGTGATCACTTTCCACCTCTAGGCCTCTTCTTCCTCATCTATCAAGCACTACCATTCTATAATTCTATGATCCTTCTAATTCATGACAAGATATGCAACATATCAGGGTTTCCCTTTCTGCCTTGGCTGCCAGGAAGCTCAGGTTGAAGTTTGTGCTCAATGGCAACTATGATCCTTAACCTAGATTTTTACCAAATTACCTCCCCATTTCATGCTATTGTTCTTTTTCTTAGATTGAAATAGTACATCTTTAATTGTAAGCTGCCCAACTCTATTTTGGCAGTGGGCATAAATCTGTCTGTGTGTATGTGTGTGTGAGGAGAGAACACTCCATTTTAGCTGCAAGGTGACTGAAAACTGCTCTGTGTGCCTCAGTGTCACGTCCATGTTTTGTACGGAAAGGGCCACCTTTCTTTCAATACTCGGGGAATTCCACTCCTGGCACTCCCGAATGTGTTAGGAAGCACGTGTGCAACACACATATGCACACACCTACGTACACACGTACTGGACAGAAAACGAAGCGGTTTATCCCATAGCAACACAGCGCCTACAGGTGTGTGCCAACCCGCTGCGCCTTTCCCTGTAGATCCTCCCAGATCTGCCGCGGGAGCCGAGGCTGGGTCTGGGCTCCTGTCCGGACTCTGCCATGTGAGGTCACGTGGGTGGCTGGTTCTCCCAACTCAAATACGGCTTGAGTGTGCAAGCCGCGGCTGCCCTGCCTGCCTCCCTCAGCCCCCGCCAGGCACTCCTCAGCCCCGCTCCAGGTAGCTGCAGTGCCCAGACAGCTACACAATTACTGACGACCGCCAGGCCTTTCTCGATATTGCAAGTGCCTCTGCCTTAGTAAGCAGAACGTGGTTGAAACGGAAGAACCTTTTATCGACGCCTTAGAACAGTGCTGCTTAGATTCTTTCGTGAACTAATGCAGCTGTGCCCGTGGGGCCTGCCGAGGAGAGCAGGGGCCGCCCTGTCCAGATCGCTGTGCTGTGCTGATTTTTTTTAAAACTCCCTCTTTGCTCTCAATCCATTGATTTCCCTGCCCACTGGAGGTGAGAAAACTACATGACAACACTGCATTTGCTGTTTCTAACATGGTTTGGTTGGAAAAGCAGGCTGAGCATATTTACTTTGTGGTAAATTGAACTCTGAACTTCAGTGCATGTATTTTTGGCTACTCCAAGGTCTTTGCTTTCTTTCTGGTTCTTTCTTTGTTATGATTTTATGTGTGGGGGGCGGCGGGGGTCACATCTCTCTGGACAAAGGAGGTTGACGCAAATCTTTATTTTTTGCCCTTGTTGCTCTGAGTTTGGCCTTCTCTGATTGGCGGGAATACAGTGATGAACAATCAGGCTGTGCCTGACCTCAAGGACTCAAATTCTAGTAGAGAAAATAAAGTAACATAAGCCAGCCGTACGTTCTATAAAGAAGACAAAACGGCACAATGCGTAGAAGGTGGCCTGGTTTGGTTGTGGTGTGTTGGTTTAATTGTGTTGTGTTGGGCTGAGTTGAGTTGGGTTGGGTTGGGTTGGGTTCTCTTGGGCTGTGCTGTGTTGGGTTGTGTTGAGTAGTGGGGTTTTGCTGTGTTGTGATTTCATTTGTTTAATTGAGTACTCTTGTGCTCAGAAGGGATTTCATATGTTCTGTTG
>CAUYSK010078940.1:0-11373 GCA_963575035.1 Avahi laniger | reverse complement strand
ATGGTGGCACATGCCTGTAGTCCCAGCTACTCAGGAGGCTGAGGCAGAAGGATCACTTGAGCCCAGGAGTTTGAGGTTGCTGTGAGCTAGGCTGACACCATGGCACTCACTCTAGCCCGGGCAAAAGAGTGAGACTCTGTCCCAAAAAAAAAGAGATGAAGAAAATTGTTTCTATTCATGTTTCAGAGTATCAACAACATGTTACATTTTTGTGGAGGGTGCATTATGATTAATATAAATCAGAAAAACAAGCTGACTTTAAATTTCACTATTAAAATCAATATGTTAATGAATGGGTTTCATTAAATTTTAGCATATTTTAATCAAGAGTTTTCTGATATTTATACTTAATATCTTTTCTTTCAAGCTGGTAATAGAAAACCCTAGTTTTGTGCTGCCATTCATCCAGAGGCTGTAGTACAGCCTTCAGACATCTAAAGTCGCAAAAATAATCCCCAAACTCCACCGCTGAAATTCCACTGAAGCTAGGGCATACAATTTAAACCTGTCATTGATAACGTGAAAGAACACATCAAAAAAGCCTGAGCAAGAGCGAGACCCCATTTCTACAAAAGATAGAAAAATTAGCAGGACCTGGTGACATCTGCAGTCCCAGCTACTCAGGAGGCTGAGGCAGGAGGATTGCTTGAGCCCAGGAGTTTGAGGTTGCAGTGAGCTCTGATTATGCCCCTATACTCTAGCCTGGGCAACACAGTGAGACCCTGTCTCAAAAAAAAGAATACATCAAAAAGAAGTTCTACTACAAATCTTTGCCAAAATAGTTTCTGTTTCTTACTTAATCAGATATTCATTATTTAACAAAAACCATAGCCAAATTATAATATAAATTTTGAATAATTTCATAAAATGTTTAGAATATTTAATAATGTAAAACCTCACCTCCCCAAATATTTTAAAGGTATTAAGACTACTTACTAACATTTACTTAACTTCTTTAAATCACGATAGTGCTGTGTGTAACATAATTTGCCTAATGCCTTCACTCAGGCAAAGAAAAATTGTTTTAAAGTATGGTACTACTACATTTTTACAAAGGTTGTATGCTAAAGCATGCTTTTTGAACAATTACAAGTATTCCTCATTGGAATTCATGAACATATCTCAGTGAAAGTAGGGGCCAATAAACAATGGTGGCCTCACTGGGAACTGTGTAACTACCTCAAATTTAATGGGTATATCTAGTCATAACAGAGCTGTGGGTCTGCCTTAGTTATTTCTGTACATTTGCTGTAGATAGCAATATTTGAAAAAAAAATTACTGTCTTCAAAAATACCAAACTATTTTTAATCAAAAATGAAACTACAATCTACTGGCTCGCTTTTGTAAAGGAGTATAAGAACATATCACTTTTTTAAATACAATTTATCTTTTAAATCATAGAAATAACTTTATCTCTATATGTCCACCCTGCTCTAACTGCAAGAAACTAAAAACCACATATAATTTTACACAAATGATAAACTTATGATTGCAAAAATGAAGTAATAGTTCAGGTTTAACTTTTAATTCATGTTACATTCTGGAAATCTTAATTCCTAGAAAAATCACATACACTAAAGAAGAAAAGGTTTTCCAGAGACTCATGAAATTTTACCACAAATTTTTAACAAAAAGTTGGGGGTTAGGGGGAAAGTAAATTATGAGGAATTCTTAGTGATTCAGTCATCCTTTCTTAAATAAACACAGCTGAAATCATTGACGTAAAGTATATGTACAGGTAAGTTCCTTCTAGAGAGAAAAACATTTTTAAAAGCAAATTTTCTACATGAAAAAATATATAAATTTGGTATTAAAATATGGTAATAGAGATATTCCACATAGAAGTCTCTGTGTCATTTCCCAAGCTATTGTCTCAATTCCAAATTCACCCTTCTATCCTCTGCTTTGTTATCCTGGGGGCTGCGGATCTGGAAACTACATTTCTCATTTGGCACCTGGCTTCCTGCTGTGTTCTGCCAACAAGTAACACTAGAGGGAGACTAGAAAGCGAGACAAACATACTCCCTGGTTGCTTGATACTCCCGTCAATGTTATTACTAGCAGCAATGCTTTGCCCTTGTCAGCAACTGTTGGTTCCAGGCTCAAACCTCACCATAATTCTCTAGAGGTAGTAACGGCTGCCAGGCAGCACCATCTCCTCAGGTCTTTCAGCCTTAGTTCTACAGGTCCCCTGCTCCTCTTTGTTTCTCCATTTCAAGAAGTGGTAGCTGCTTTTAGCAGTTATTATTATTCAGTTACCTCAGTGTTCCCATTTTGTTCAATCAACCCTCTGACACCTATGTAACCAATTCTCTATATTACATTCCCTCACTGAAATGCACAGTGAATTTTTGTTTTACTGACTGAACTCCGGCTGTTAGTCTCTACTGTGACATTTGTAGCTATCTGACCCTAGATAATTAACTGCAAAACACATCTTTTAATTATTGAAATATACAATAAGCATAATGAGTATACTGTAGAGGCATTTACTGTATAATTTCTCACAATTCAAAATTAAATTTTTGCTATAATTCAAACTCAGATACACAAATGTATCTTAAAACAACAGGCAAAATAACACTTACAAAATACCAGCTTTAGAATGGACCTTAGAAACAAAAGAGCATAAACTTCTATTCAAAAAAGTACTCATATTTCAATGGCGACAGCCATCATTTATTGAGGACCTACTACAACATGTGTTGGGTAATTTACCTTTTCTCTATCCTCACAGCACTCCTGTAAGATACATTTAATTATCTTCATTTCACAGTTTAGGAAATTAAAAAGGTTATGTTTCTTGCTCAAGGTCACAACAGTTCCTAAGTGGCACAGAACTTCAAACCTAGATCGGTTTGATTCTAAAAAAAGGACTACTGATCTCTTGATTTCATGAAGCTTCCTCCTTTCAATAATCCTGATGGGAGTCTGCACAACTGCGACCAAAAGCCTTTATGACACCACTCTTTCAGTTGTTAATAGCTTATATTAATCTGAAATCTGTCTCCCTATATCTTCTATATCCTTAGTCCTATTTTTGTCCTTTGAAGAAGCACAGAACTTAAATAACACCTCTTAATGACAACATTTTAATTATTAAGGAACTTAACATGTCTGCTCTTTGTCCTGTTACCCCTCCCTCCAATTTCTTCAATGGCTCTTCATCAGTTAAGTTCTCTACTATGGATATGTTCCAGTGGCTTGATCTCAAAAGGTATATTTAAATCAAAATCTGAAAACAGAATAAGGTTCTAACAGGGAAAAACTTCATTGTAAAAATCAGTAATGCAAATGAATACATTAGTGACTCAATCATCTTCAGTTTTACATTTAGAATTCCATATATAAAATTTCCATAGAGACCTTAATGTTAAGACACATTCATTTACCCCATTCAATATATGCTTATTGTGCACCTAATATGAGCTAGGCACTATGCTACCTCTTGAGAAGAGAGAAAGAGATAAACAAAACATAGTTCCTTTTCTTCAGGAATTCAAAATGTGGCTTTATCAAGATACTAGAATGTGCCTCAATTTTAATCTGTTCATAGAGGCATACAAGTATATATTACTTTTATTTTTTTGTGCCAGTGATAGCACGTTACACATACCTTCTAATCCCTAATTTTTAAATATATATTGAAGCACATTAAACATCAATTTGTATAAGTGGTTGCCCTTAACACCAACACAGTATTCCTAAGAATGCATGAACCATAACTTATTTAACCACTTATCTATTGATGAACATTTAGGATGCTAATAATTTTTATTATTACAAACAATTGCTTCAATAAATATCCTTGTAAATACATCATTTTGCATAAGTAGTTATTTATCTTTAGGATAACCAGAATTTGTTAAAGGGCATGCACATTTAAAATTGTATATGTATTTCCAAATTATTAACCATAAAAGTTATTCCAATTTAATCAGTTCTGCCATACACTAGGCTTTGAAATTTGAATTTGTTACAACACAATTGACATATTGTGAACAATTTGAGCATAACACAAATTTTGTGCTTGTTTATGCTTGATTTCATTCCCAAGAAACTATATAAATGCAGAAAACTGCACCCAGCTACACTGAGCAGAATAGGAATATATAAATCACACATACCTCCAATATCTACTTCAGTTTACTGCCTGTCATGAGCCGCTCCCATTCACATGTGATGTTACAAGTTTCCATCCCATTTCAGATAACTTTCCTTCCACCGCTTTACAATAACTCAGAAGGTACAATCCTGCCAAGGCCCACTTCCATAAGCAAACTTGGGGTCTTTTTCAAGGAAAAGTACCATATTTATTGTAGTATCCCTGTACTACATTTAACATGTATAAAACTATTAAAGTTTTTATTAGGTTCTTATATTTTGTGTGTTTGATTAAGTTCTTTTTTTTTTTTTTGGGACAGAGTCTCGCTTTGTTGCCCGGCTAGGGTGAGTGCCGTGGCATCAGCCTAGCTCACAGCAACCTCAAACTCCTGGGCTCAAGCAATCTTTCTGCTTCAGCTTCCTGAGTAGCTGGGACTACAGGAATGCGCCACCATGCCCGGCTAATTTTTTCTCTCTATATATATTTTTAGTTGTCCAGATCATTTCTTTCTATTTTTTAGTAGAGATGGGGTCTCACTATTGCTCAGGCTGGTCTCTCGAACTCATGACCTTGAGCGATCCACCCGCCTCGGCCTCCCAGAGTACTAGGATTACAGGCGTGAGCCACCGCACCCAGCTGATTGATGAAGTTTTTGAGTGTTGTATTGCTATCCTCATTTTTCTCAAAAGCCCTGTGTTTTTTACTGCCCAATTTTGATTAGTACAGTGATTTTTAGGAACAGATATGTTGAATTATGGCAGAAATGACTGTACTCCCTCATAACAATATATGAAAATGTCTGTTTCCCCATAATTATGAAAACAGGGTGTTGGCAGCTTTTTAAATCTTATTACTATGGATAGATAAGCAAAGTACCTTATTAAGAGTCAACTTGCATTTTAATTATTTTTTTTAATGTGAAGAAAAATTATCATTAAAAAAATTTGAAAATTATCTTTTTAAGTATCCATATTTTTTCCACTTAATTAAAAGTAGTCAATTGTTTTTTCATATTAAAATAATCTCTGGTAATAAAGACCTATTGAGACTTCAACCATTCTACTAATTTCTCCTTCTAATCACTCAGAAGAATTTTGGAAACCCTGTGCCAAAACAGTATACCTGTTCCCTCCATATATATAAGTCATCTCAAAGTACAGAACTGTGTTACCTTCAGAGTCTTCTGTGATCTTGCACAGCACATAAGAAGGAAGATACATCATTTTCTAATTTGGTATAAAATAAATAAGAACAAAACTTCTGGCTGAAATATATAGTCAGAGCTGATGGATCTGTGGAATCACCATTTATATGAAAATAATATTGTCGACTAATGACTATCAGATGAGCCTTATTTAATTTTTGTTTGAAAAATTGAATTTGACAAGCAAGCTGAGTACCTGGCTTAAAAGACTACAGTTCTTCATTATTTTGAGAAAAGATTCATGGAAGAAGACGGCAAGTTTGTAAGGCCTGTTAATATTGACTAGTGGGGAGGAACTAATCAATATCATATGGTCTCTGTAAAAGGTCTAAACTGTGTACTTCCTGCAAACTCAAAACATGTAAGGTGGGAGTAGGGGATATATCTGCAGGGCAGGTAGAGTAGGCCTGCTGGGATCTGTTTGTACGTAATGGAAGAATATGAGAAAGACAAATCTGTGGAAACCTTAAGATAGACATGCTGAACTAAATTCCTTAAGTTACCTCTTAATTAACTTTCCAGCCAAGGTCTGGATAGGGACAAAGATCATCCTAAATGGGACAAGAGACACAGCTGGAGTACAAAGGAACTTCATTCTAAAGTAGGGGAGAGGACTCTTTGGTATGTCTTCATAGAATGATGCTCAGAAATGTTTATGGCCGTGCTTCATTTAGATGAGGGCTAAGACCGTATTTGTTATAGCCTGAGTTGTGTCCCCATCCCCAATTCAAAGTTGAAGTCTTAACCCTCAGTACCTCAGAATGTGACTGTATTTGGAGATACGGTCTATAAAGAGGAAACTGAGGTAAAATGAGGTTATACGGGTGGGCCCTAATCCAGTACAACCGGTGCCCTTATAACAAGAGGAGATTGGGACACAGACATGCCCAGAGTCCAGGAGAAGACAGAAGATCATCTACAAGCCAAAGAAAGGGGCCTCAAAAGAAATTAACCCTGCCAGCACCTTGATCTCAGACTTCTAGCCTCCATAACTATGAGAACATAAATTTCTGTTGTTTAAGCCATCCAGTGGTTTAAGCCATCTGTGGTACTTTGTTATGGCAGCTCTAGCAACCTAATACAGCCCTAAAGAGAAGGAGCTACAAATATGATTAATCAAATTGAGAATTGTATCTAAAATCTGTTTAAAACTCAGGAAACACAATACTACTTTGTGAGTTAAAAGTGCAGTAGAGCATTGATGGGGACAAGTGTGGTTTTCCCCCATTCACTTCAGCATTGCATCTACTAGAGTAGGACACAGTAAAAGTGAAATGACCAGATAGCAGCTGATCAGACATAAGAATGAGAGATGCATTTGTATCAGTTAATAGAGGCAAATACACACTGTGGGAATTAAAAACCATGGAATTATTCAACACTTTATGACACTCCAGGGATTATCATTTTTATCTCCTTTCTTCTATCCCTCAACAGAGCCAACAAGATTTGAAACGGCCAGAGTTCCTTGTGATAAAGGAAATTGTTTTTATTCAGTAAATGTGAATAATCTTAGAATGACATTTAGCAAAAATGTTACTGTCATATAATAAAAAGGCCAAAATAGTATCTCCAACCCTACTCCCAAAGTCACACCACACAAAATAATGGGAGATACTCTCTACGTTAACAGAAAAAAAAATTAAGTTTATTCAAATTGACTTATACGATAAGCTCAGCTCCCATTATTGGTACACATATGAGCAAACTGATAGATTTCTATGGGAGTCAGAAAAAGTTTTTATTGTTGACAGCACAAACACACTCTGTAGAGCAGATGCTGTCATCAAATTATAGTATTATTCAGTTACTCTGCTTTGAAATTAAGTGAAGCACTTGTTTAAAAATGTTTTCTCATTAGAATGTACAATGATCATTTTAAATTCTATCTGCTATAATAGGATATTTCTATCACATTGCAATCTGGACTATGCCATAAACACTATTGTACTTGAACAGATGGAAATCATAAAGTGATATTTAGCTACAGATTTCCTGTCATATAGTTTTGCAAACTGAAAAAGGAAAAATCAACATTTGCAACCAACTAAAAACAAAATACTATCTAGTAAGCTAAAGGGATGGTAATGTGACATAGGAATATAAATGTTTTCAATTTAGTGTACTGTGGCTTTCAGGGAAAAAAGAAAATATTAAAATAATACTTCACAAACTTAGTCAAGATTGTGACGGGGGCAGGGCTGGGAGAAGGCATGATATGTAAGACATCTACAACACACACAGTCTGGCATTGCATGTAGTAGCTTTAACTGATCAAGTGCTATATCCTAGTGAACTTAATATCTGACAGTTAAGGTATAGCCTAGCGTATTAAGGAATACTGTTTGAACTTTAGAGTCTTAATTTCCTCTTACAGAAATAGGGCAGTAATACCTGCAACTTGCTTCATAAAAATACTAAGGAAATGAATAAATGTATATGAAGTACTACATAGTGAAAAGTAACTTTAATTCCATGAAGGGCTTTTTTAACTCATTAACCACATGACATAGATCACATTGTTGACTCATACATCTAAAATTCTAGGTTCTGAACTTACAGTTTTGAAAATCAAAACTAACATATTGGTGAAATATATTCTAGACTCATGTGCTCAAGACTGCCAACCTAAAGAAACACCTTAATTAGTAATTTATATGCATAAGACTTCATGAATTTCACAAACGCACAACGTAACTAACAGTCAAGGTCCAATCAGGAATTAGAAATCACAGTGGCCAGGCGC
Organism: Avahi laniger; assembly: GCA_963575035.1. NCBI lineage: Eukaryota > Metazoa > Chordata > Mammalia > Primates > Indriidae > Avahi > Avahi laniger. Next base: position 3,317 of record CAUYSK010078940.1, on the reverse strand, counting down.
GGTGGCTCACGCCTATAATCCTAGCACTCTGGGAGGCCCAGGCGGAGGATCACTCAAGGTCAGGAGTTCGAGACCAGCCTGAGGAAGAGTGAGACCCCAGCTCTACTAAAAATAGAAAGAAATTAGCTGGACAACTGAAAATATAAAAAAAAAAAAAAGAAAAGAAAAGAAAAGAAAAGAAATCACACAGCAATTTGAACAGAGAACGTTTAAAATAAAAAATTAGTTGGGCATGGTGGCCCATGCCTGTAGTACTAGCTTCTCGGAAGGAAGGTATAGGGCCATAAATGAGAGAGGACAAAGCAGGATTCATAAATCAGAGCCACTTTACCTTTATGCTTATATACAGGAATCTATGATAGAAGGTGATACATGAATTTCTTGAAAAAATATTGTGTTCTGCAAAGCTACAAACTATAAATAATTGGTCTTGGGAGGAAAACGGCATTAGGACAGACCACTCAAACCCTGTGCAATTTGTACCAGAGAACTAACAGACATAATGACCACTCTAATAAAAAGACATGGTAAGTTCCTAATAAATAATTACAACAATAAACACAGGGTAATACTTTTTAAATAAAAGGAGAGCTTGACAGAAGAGATATAAGGAACAGCTGAGTTATGGAAAAAAGGGCAAAGTGAACAAAATCTGTGGAACATTGAAAATAAATACTTCTAAAACAGAGCAGGTGGCCAAACACAGCCAAAAGGTAGAATTGGGGGAGGGGAGGAGTGGGCTGCAGGCATTCAGTTGCAGCATTCAGTTTAATGTTTTGTATATAGCTGCTGCAACTCTGATGTACTGGGAAATATCATTATAAATCAACTCTACTTCCATACAATACAGACATTATTCCTTTATTTACCAATCGTGCATAAGCCAAGTTATTTTCTGAAATGAACAATATATTAACAGAATAGATTATGCTGTGTTTCTGTATAATTTTATTTGAAAAACAATTCTACTTAAAAAAGAAAAGGAAAGGAAGAGAGGAGAGAAAAGGAGAGAGGAAAGAAAGAATAAGAAAGGGTGAATAACTAATTTGGAAAACAACTGCATTCACTATCTTCCCTAAAAGCAAGGTCTCCTATCCAGGTTTCTAATGAATGGAAAGTGAAGAAGTAAGTAATCTCAAGATTAAATATCACTAAAGATAAGCTAAGATTTCCAGAAGCTATGTCATTCTGTTTTTAACTGGTCTTCAGAATGGGATGGCACATTTGATTTTAAACTCTGAGTTAAATGAAGATATAATCACTAGAAGAATCCTTCATTCTCATTCAGAAAAAGAGCCAAATTATTTTTTATTGGCTTTAATTTTCAACTCTATGGGAGAAATTCAAAACTGTATCACTCCAAACCAGAAATTTTAACTTAGAGCAAGATAGGCCACCTTGAGGCATTTCCTTCCAAATGCCCTTCTAGGAAACACCTAACATAAAAATTGACATCAAAAGTAAATACTGCTTAGTAAAGGCATGTTACCGTCAACCTAAGTAACAAAACAGAGAGGCTCTCTAAAAGAAAAATATATTTATTTAGGAACAAAGCATTGTAAGGGGAATATTCATATCATAGTAAGCTATGTGCATATTTAGGGAAGTAAAGGAAGACAAAGGTTCTTAAAGAAAAATGAGGATTAGATAATAGTTTTAAAATGATTATCCTTGGCTACGAAGATCAGTAATAAGGGTGATACCAGTCCAAGGTTGGACAGGCTGTTGCTGGGTGGATATTCCTGTAGAAGTATTTTTTTGTGCAAGGATGTACTGGCCTTTGTGCAAGATTGTGGTTTTGTAGAGTCTTTTGTGAAAGTTTTTGTTATTAGGCATACAAGCACAAGAACTCTTGCTTCATGGCCTTCCCCAGCTCTATTTGTCAGGTTTTTTTTGTTTGTTTGTTTTGTTTTAATAACATCAGTGACTCCATTTTGATTTTGACAACTTTTATATTATACAGTTGTTCCTTCGTTTTGCAAAATGAATGTTGATAGTGATGGAAAATGTATGGTTTAGTTACAAATGCTAGTAAAAAGGTGAAATGCTGATGGGGAAGTAACCTTCAAATGAAGGAAAAAATGTGGGAAACTTCTAAGCATTTCTATCCTCTGAAAGCACTGCAAGACACTATTGTGGAGAGGGGAATCAATTAATTACGAATCAGTGCATTGCGCACACACTGAAGGAATACTTTAATAATTATATGTTATAATGCAGATACAAAAAATGAATTAAGCAAGATTTTAAGTTAACCTTTTTCAGCTACTAAAAAATATAAATAAATTCATATGTCCCAGGTATGCTACTACTTCTATCTCTAAAATCACGCATAAAGAAGAAAACTGATGTACAGTATCATTCCTCAAGGTACATATCATAGACCTAAATCTGTCACTTTGATAAACTACTTTTGGCTTTGGACTGTAGTGCTACTAAATAAGAAAAATTCTTGTCTACCCTGATAGAGGTGCTCAATATGATACTAAGAATTACATTACGCTGATTTGTTAGATAAGACAGATGACTGTCCTATAAAATAACAGCATACAATGCTCTAATTCTATTATTGATGAAGTTAATTGAGGAATGAAAGAGAACACATTTATAGAATAAATTCTTTCAAATGGTATTAAGAATACTGGGAACAAAATTTTGGTAAAAAGTAAATATCTGAACAAAAACATAACAGAATTGATGGCTTGTTGATCTGACAGGAAGGAAATTCAGAATCTCTATTTTATGTTCAGAATGATTTGCTGTTAATAGGAATATTTTTCTATAACAAATTTGAAGAAGTCTGAAAAATTCTTATAGGACTCTCACTATTCCCATATATCCTAAAGTTTTCTTGTGTAGGCTAATTTTTTTTTTTTTTTTTTTTTTGGAGATAGAGTCTCACTCTTTTGCCCGGGCTAGAGTGAGTGCCATGGCGTCATCCTAGCTCACAGCAACCTCCAACTCCTGGGCTCAAGCGATCCTCCTGCCTCAGCCTCCCGAGTAGCTGGGACTACAGGCATGCGCCACCATGCCCGGCTAATTTTTTTTTTCTATATACTTTTAGTTGTCCAATTAATTTCTTTCTATTTTTAGTAGAGACAGGGTCTCGCTCTTGCTCAGGCTGGTTTCGAACTCCTGAGCTCAAACAATCCGCCCACCTCGGCTTCCCAGAGAGCTAGGATTACAGGCGTGAGCCACCGCGCCCGGCCAGGCAATTTCTGAATTATACATTTTAGGAAGTCTACTTAAAATATTTGTTAAAATGGCAGGCCTAACAGACATGGAAGACAGTCTTACTTTATAAATATAAAATTTAC
>CAUYSK010078937.1:0-24414 GCA_963575035.1 Avahi laniger | reverse complement strand
CTAGGGCTGGCACGGTGGCTCACGCCTGTAATCCTAGCACTTTGAGAGGCTGAGGCAGGAGGATTGCTTGAGACCAGGAGTTTGAGGTTGCAGTGAGCTATGATGTCACCACTGCATTCTAGCTCTACGCCAACAGAGCGATACCCCATCAAAAAAAAAAAAAAAAAAAAAAAAAAAAAGGAAAAAGCTGGTCAGCCATGGAGACTTCCAGAAAGGTAAGTGAGACCTAGAGGCAGAGGCTGGCTGCTGGGACCTATTAACTCCAGGGGAGAGAGCGCCTTGGTTCTGGATCCTTGTGCGTGCCAGTTTCCTTGGCCCCATAGCTAAGACTGGGACTCAGCGAGGGCCCAAAATGTTAAGGAGGCATTCAGTGTCAGTGTCATGGAAGTTCAAGGTCAGCACTTTGGAGTGAGTGTTTCTCTAGGTTTTGTGCCCTAGGTGTGTCACTTGCCTCACCCGAGCACTAGCCCTGGCAAAGAAGCACAAAGCACTAGCCCCATACTTGGAAGATATGTTTTGAATCTTGGCTCTGTCACTTATTAGCTCTGTGATCTTGAGGCGGTTCCTTAATTCTCTCAGTGCCAGCTCCCCGTCTGTGAAACTGGGATGCAGTTCCAATATCACAGAGAAATACACGAGGATGACGCTTACAGAATACTAAGTGTGGAGGCTTCAGTAAATGGTTATTATTGGTTTGGCAAGGTGTCCTTTCTGCTAGGAGACAGTCCTCATTCAGGCTTATCTGAGTGCTGTCTCTTAAGGTCATTGTAGTGGAGGCTCTGATATGCCACCGAGGTTCCCCTTAAGGACCACAGCATTGCTTCCCCCAGCTGCTGAGAGAGCCACTGGCAGAAAGGCCTCAGTGGTCTTTTCCTCCCTGCCGCACCCAAAGATTGCCTCAGCTGAAGAGAGCTGCCTTGTTGAAGGTCTGCTCCCTTCCTGAGGCAGCCTGCATCCAATGACTGGTCATCTAGCTGTATAAAGTCCCAGACTGCTGGCCCCAGCTTGGGATTACTCTGAAGGGCCATCTCAGCTCCAAAGTCCCCGGGGTGTCAGCCTCTCAGTGGGGGGTATTGTAGCCCAAGCTCTTTCTCTGCCCGACTCTGCTTCCCTCGCTGCCCGAGAAGGCCTCCTCCACAAACGTCTTATGCGTCACCTGCTAGCTCATCTCAGAAGTCTGCTCACCGGGGAGCCTAGCCTGTGATGATCATCCCACTCCTCCCTTCTATTTCTGTGCTCACCATGCCAATCAGGATTTTTTTTTTTTGTTGAAACTTCAGCAAAAAGAACAACATGTCGGATCACAGAATTCCAGGAAAGTGGAAAGATGGGAAGAGCAGGGAAACCACTGGTCTCCTGTCCTCAGATCTGTGACTCTTTCTGTGTGTGCATGTCATTCTCCCTCACCTGTGGACCACTTCCTCTACATGGTTGGATATCTGTTTGTTCAGAGCTCCTCAATTCTGCATCTTGAATCCTAGGCCATTTGAGAAAAACAGACTCATTTCTAGTTTAGAAAACGCCAGAGAAGAGTTCTGATTGGCCCATCTTGGGTCACGTGTCACCCTAGACCAATTAGCAGAGCCCAGTGGCCCTGTTAAAAAATGGTCACACTCATGGAAACCACCAGGTTTTGGCAGTTAAAAGAGAAAGAGAGGGAAAGAGAGGGAAAGAGAGTTTGGTAGATAAAGGAAAAAGCACCCACTAGTAGAGGATGTTGTCAAATTTTTGGTTGCCCGAGATCCAAACCCCCTCTCTCTGAATCTGGGTAGGAGGTAGAGCCCACCTGTCACTTGAGCAGCTAAAAATGCATGGCGCTTGCTGTAGCAGACGCTATTGTGCCCACGCATCAGCACTTGGCACTCACGGCTCCTGTATATGCCAACGTAAGCACGTGTATAACTCTCCTTGCAATCGAGGTTGGGTGGGCAGGGAAGTTCACTTCCCTTGGAAGTTAAGACCACCCTCAACCAATGACAGATGGGAACTGGTCATTCAATATTCCAGTTTCCTCACCTCTCAGGTGGGACAACTCCGAGTGGGTCTATACCATCTCTCAGAGATCCCCAACAAGAATGAGGCTCAGTTGCCCACAGTGGAGACATGCCCACAGCTTTGTGACCTGTCCTTTCTCAGCTTCTCCCTTCTCCAATCTCAGCACCCCACTTCCTACTGGTACCTCTTGGAATCACTGCCCAGGTAAACTATTTACACTCAAATCCTTATCTCAGGGTTTTCTCCTGGAGAAACCCAAAGTAAGGCACTTGCCTTCCCAACATTCTTGGTGGTCATGCAATGCATGTGTGACTTAGTCAGATCCACCTGCCATGTAGATTTGAATCTGGACTGAGGGACAGTGGAAAATTCCTTCTGGCAGCTGCCATGGTGACTGCAAGATCCAGTTCCCAGTGAACAAAGGAGTCATATCTGTCATCTGTTAGCAGTACAAGCTGGTGTTTTTGCTGGATTGAGTCTGCTCCCCAGGTGCCCTGATCCCACCCGCTTTCCAAGGCTGGTTCAGCAGTTCTACCAGCAACTTGGTGAACCACCTGATATCGCTCCAACAATGCCTTGAATGCTCCAATGAAGCCAGACTTGGTTCTAAAACTCAAGCCACTATCAGTCAATGTGGCCGCCCGTTTCATTTGCTCACAGGTAGAGAAATGTGATGTCAGGCTGGTGGGAATGTCTGGCAACACTCTGCATTAGTCTGATTAGTCATCGTGGCTTGTGTGTTTTAGTCCGTGTTGAGCTGGATGAGTGAGTCGATCCATTGTCAGGGTGCCGAGAGCATCCAGTTTCTGAGGCTGCTGGGCTGAGGCTCTCGCTGCTGCCCATGGTGGGTTCACCAAACGCCACCTCGGTGGACGGTGGGAAGGTTTCAGCTGGGCGAGCTGCAGGTTTTCCCCAGACATCACTCCTCTGTGTCCCTCAAAGCAGCACTAAGATCCCACCACCCCTCAGCCCTGCCCCCCGTCACCCAGTCAGACTCACTCACAGGCCAGATTTCCTTTTCAGAGCAAGACCGCAAATGCGGAGAGCTGGGGAAGGAGCCAGGAAGAAAATCTTTCCAGGAATACTTTGCCCAGAGGAGAGAGTAAGCTCAGGAAGCCAAATATGCAGCTCTGAGCTACCACTAAAACCTGAGTGTGGTGAAGAGGGGGAAAAAAAGGGAAAATATTTTCTTACTTTTCTGCCTTCTTCCTGGTCTTGATAAAATTAACATTGCTAAGTGCCAGTCTTCTCTGAACATATGCAGAAGAAACATTAGAATAGAGTAGAGTAAGAATAGAATAGGATATGATATGATAGAACAGAATAGGATAGAATAGAATAGAATAGAATAAGCTGAGCTCATGATACAGGCAAACAATACCGTCTTGCTTACTGGTTCCTGTGTCAGCCTTCCTTTTCTTCCACGAAACAAATGCCAGCAAAGAGGGTGAAAATAAGCAAAAAGAAAGTTCCCTTGTTGCCTCCGGGTGACTGTTGGGGGTGGGTCAGAGAGGCCCTCTATGGCTGAAGCTGCGTTTGCACACCGACACACGCCTCTCTTGTTAATATTTGCATTGAACAAGCCATTTTCTGTGCTGACATTTTGCATCTAGTTAAATGCCAGCAAATCCAGAGAGATGTGGCTTTGACCTGTGGTTCTGCCCTTTTGGACAAGCGTCGGATGCTGTGGTACTTTCATTCTAATTTCTTATATTTCACATTTTGAATTCTTTCACCTCGGGTTTTTTTTTTTAACTGGATGAAATGTTTCAGACAATATTATCTCTGCTGAATATTTAATTGAGAAATGTTGTTAAAAAGGCATTTGGCTTAAATGATCTAAGTGTATGCACAGATATTTCTTTTCCGACAGTAAAGTGGCTTTGAATGATTTTTGTTATTATTCGGGGATTAAAGAAAAATTTGCCTTAAAATGTTCAATGCAGCATTTTTTTTTTTAGAGCTCGTGGCTTTGCTAACCACGGCGCTGCTGTGTCTAGGGAGATGCAGACTGTAGTGATGGAATTGGATGGGCAACGGAAGAAAAAAATGTTCAAACCTGGCAACCTCCACTCACTGAATCTCAGACATGAGGAAAATGAGGTGCAGAGAAGTTAGGGGGCTTTCTACCTTGCATGGTGGCTCAGAGGCTGAGAGGGGCCCAGGTCCAGGGTTTTCAATGCCGGGTCTAATTCCATGGCTGTTCTGTTGTGGCAAGGTGGTATAACAGAGGGAATGGCTTAAAAAGCGGTAAAAATGTTTTCTGTCTTTTTAGAACCTCCCCTACTCTTTTTGGGAATTGAAATCTGCATCCTTGCCTCAGGCCAGTGGTCAGGAGGAGCAGGGGAGTGTCCTTTGCTCTTTGTACCACAGGAGATGGCTCCACAGAACTGTCCAGGCAGAGGTTGGGAGATTGTCTTTGCAGGAGATGGGATGGATCAGGACCACCTGTAGTTAAACAGCAATTTCCTAAAGCTAAAAACCTTCCTTTAAAAAGTCTATTTCTGCTTATAGATAGGATGGTGGCATTTTAAGATGGGAGGCTCCATCTTCCTCGTTTGCTGGTATGTTGTTGTTCTCTTGACATGGCCCTGGGGACAAGTGCTGAGCTTTCGGTAACAGTGGGGACGGGGCATGGATGGGGTGTGGATGCATTCGTGCCAGCCCACTTCTCCCAGTTTGCTCAGCAAGTCCTGCTGAGGGCCAGAAGGTATGGACAGTTGGCCAAGCTAGATCCCTTCTTGACACTTTGGTATCAGGACACAGGGAGTTTAGTTGGCTTCCTCAGATGGACGCTTGCTCCAGGCAGTGAGGAACTGCTAGTCTTATGCGGAAGGAGGGTGTGCCAGATGGAAGCATGCATGGGAGAGCCTGTGGCCAGGTAGATTAGGAGGCCCTGACCAGAGCTCTTAACCTCCCAGCTCTTGGCTGCCATTTCTCTTGAGACCTGCCCATCCTACGTGTCCTTGGTGACTTCTGAGCTTCCTTACCTAGAACCCCTTTACTTAAGCTAGATCTGGGGGCTTCAGTTTTCTGAAATCAAGCAATTGCTGATTAAGAAAGGTGGTCCTCCGAATTCCAGGAGAATTGGAGAGCAAATTGCTCTAAAGAGGGTTCTATTTTCTTAGCAACTTTCATTCCAAAATAAGAGATATGTTTTCATTAATAGAAGAAAAGGATTTTTCAATAGATGAAGTTTCACATGTTTTGGTTCATGAAACTTTAGAATTATGGCCAGGCCATGGAATTCAGGCTTTGGAAACCCAAGAAAGCTGTGGAAATTCCCCTTTAAATCTTTTTTATTTTCCTTTTCCTTTCTTTGTTCTGAAGAATTTCTCCTCTGTTTATATTCTCTTAGCTCTACATTCATAGGTTCTGTAGCTTGGCTTCCTACCCTATTCATTCATTTAATCATTCATTCACTCATTCAACAAACCTTAAGTACCTACTAAACACCTGGTATTGTATTATGTGCTATGATAGATTCGGAGATTAACAGGACAATTTCTTACCTCCAGGGAACTCGGTTATTGAGAGAGGCATACAGGAAATTAGTGAGTATAGCAGAATAGAAGTGCTCTGGTTGAGGTGGTTACAAGGTGGTTTGGAAGCTCAGAGAGGGGGCTTGGAACGCAAGAGGTCCCTCACTCATCTGAAAAGACCTGGGGGAAGGTGGTTAGGAAATAACCTCCAAGAAGTGAAGCTTGAACTGAGACTCAATAGCTAAGTATGTCACTTGAGGTCCTCTGGGAAGCAGACACCAAGATGGAATTAGACACTTGTGAAGAATTAACGGGGGAGGCAGGAGGAGGTAGGGAGAGCCTTCAGACCAGGAGGCAGGTCCGATTTCTGGGAAGGAAGAAGGAAAGGAGGGAAGGGTGGGTAGGGACAGCCTTAGCTCTAAGGAAGGCTCAGCCAGGCCCATGGGGAGCCCAGAGCATGGACTGCCCATCACAGAGGTCCCCTGTCAGGCAGAAATGGCCCAGCTCTAGTCCCCTGGCTGTGCTCTGTCATCAGGTGGGGTTGAGTGTGGGGAGCCTGGGGAGAGTGTGGCCTCTGTCAGAATGCTGCAGCAGGTCCCAAAGGTGCAGTGTCTGGAGGTTGTCATCTAACAGTTCTCCTCTTAGAACATTCTCCATTGAAAGGAAGTCTTGGTAATGCTCTCCCATGGCTGCTACACTAAATGAATTTACCTTAGTGGAGAAGGTGGGGGAAAGTTTGCCAGCAGAGTAGATAGCATGAGCAAAGGCATGATGGCAAGAGTGAGCATGAGAAAAGAACACATGATGGGGAAAGGGCAGTCTCTTCAATAAATGATGCCGTAAAGACTAACATCCACATGCAGAAGAATGAAATTAAACCCTTAGCTCACACCACACACAAAAATCTACTCGAAATGGATTCACGATTTAAACATAAGACCTGAAACCACACAACTACTAGGAGAAAATGTAGGGTAAAATTTCCATGACATTAGTCTAGGCAGTGATTTTTTGACTATGACCCCAAAAGCACAGGTAACAAAAGCAAAAATTGACAAGTGAGATTGAATCAAACTAAAAATCTTCTGTACAGCAAAGGAAACAATTAAAGAGTCAATCCAAGGATTGGGAGAAAATATTTGCAAACTGTATATCTGATGGCTATTGTCAAAATACCCAAAGATGACAACTGTTGGTGAGGACCTGGAGAAAAGAGAATCATTTCACACTGTTGGTGGGAATGTAAATTAGTGTAGCCATGATGGAAAACAGTGTGGAGGTTCCTCAAAAAACTAAAAATAGAACCACTAGCAATCCCACTACTGGATATATATCCAAAGGATATGAAATCAGTATATCAAAGAGATATCTGCACTCCTATGCTTATTGCAATACTACTCAAAATAGCCAAAATATGGAGTGCACCTAAATGTCCATCAGCAGATGAAAGGATAACGAAAATGTGGTCTACATACACAACAGACTATTACTCAGCCTCAAAAAAGAAAGAAACCTTGTCGTTTGTGACAACATGGATGAACCTGGAGGACATTATGCTAAGTGAAATAAGACATACGCAAAAAGACAAACACTGCATGATGTCACTTATATGTGGAATCCAACAAAGTGGAACTCACAGAAGCAGAGAGTCGAATGGTGGTTGCCAGGGGCCGGAGGGGGTTGGGGGAGAGAAACGGAGAGATGTTGGTCAAAGCTACAGTTTCAGTTATGTACGATGAGTAAGTTGTGGAGATCTAACGTGTAACGTGGCGACTGTAGTTAGCAATATTGTATTGTAGACTCGAAATTTGCTAAGAGAGTAGAACTTAATTATTCTCACCAAAAATGGTAACCGTGTAAGATGATGGATATGTTAATTAGCTCGACTGCAGTAATCATTTTGCAATGTATACATGTATCAAAACATCACATTGTACCTTAAATATATACAATTTTTATTTGTCAGTTAGACCTCATTAAAGCTGGGAAAAAGAAAAAAAGAATAGACGTAGCAAGCTAGGGGGAACTGCAGGAAGTTCAGTGGACCAGAGGGCAGTTTGACTTTAGTTCCAATGTAAGGGGAGTAACTGAAGTATTTCAAAAAAGGAGAATGATAGGGTCAGATTTCCTTGGCTGGGAGTTTAAAATGTTCACTTAAGCTGGGCCGTGAGATTTATACTTTCAGCTGGGAAGAATCATACGATAGCTGTCATAATTGAGCACCTAATGCATACCAGGCACTGTGAAGCCCCAGTCATACAGAAACTCATTTAACCCTCTCAGCAATTCTGTGGGGAAGGTCCTGTTATGTCTTCATTCACAATTGTGGAAACTGGGACACAGAGAGGTGTAGTAACTTGCCCAAGGACACACAGCCAAGAAGCGGGAGACCCCAGATCTGAATACACACTCTGTCCTCCAGCCTGCACTCTCAACCACTATACTCAACTTTTTTTCAAAATTTTGGCTCTCTAGAGAGGCATGCAGATGAAAAGTTGTCCTACCCACCTCCGTCAGCCTATGTAAGAAGGCTACATAGAAATATGAGGGAGTTATACAGGTGTGTGGGGGCGTGAGGGGTCGTCTGGAGGGAATGTTGTGTGGTGTGCGTGTTGTGTGTCTTCCCACCACACCACTGTCACCAGCCAATCAGGGGTCTTCAGGGAAGGCGCTCTTATCTGGGCAATAGAGCGTACCATAAGGGGCACCTGGTGATGCTCTTCAGATGCATGGGCCTGAGCTGCAGAGACTTGTGGACATACTCAGCCAGTGCACTGGAATGCTAGGGAGAGTCTGATCTGTCCTCACAAGGCTGGGGGCACGCAGAAGCAGAGACCCGCACCCGCCTCCTGCCTGGACAATCTGGAAGGAGGAAGAGTGGCCAGAGTCCCATGTGATGGCAGGTGAGGCAGAGAGGGCAGGAAAGGGCAGAAGGACTGCACTCCCAGGACTTGGGGTGACCAGGGTGAGTGAGCTTCTGGGGACCAAGCGAGTCATGTAGAAGAAACCCTACCCAAGAGAGCTGCCTGCCCAGGTGAGGGGTCCCAGCAGCAGGAGGCCATCGGGTGAACCAGGATGGGCAGGGGTTGCGGGGGTGCCATGTTACTGTACAGCCTATAGTGGCTCATTTACTCTCATGACTATCCTATACGAGGACTCTCAAGCACTCATAAAAATGCCCCAGGAGAGGGGCTCATTTGGGAGCCACTCTGGAGAGAGCCAATGATGGGATTACAGGGGCCAGGAAGGTATGCCCATGCTCTTCTCTCTCCCTCCTCCTCCAGATGCCAGAGTATCAGGGAAGGAAGGAAGGAAGACCCAGCAACAGCCGAGGAGAGGGGCTGAGGAATGAGAGATGGAGGAGGAGCGAAAGGACAGATTTTTCCTCCCTGTTGCCAGTGCAGGTCCCCAAACTTTAGGCTGGGCCTGAGGGAATCAGGTGGGGCAATTGAATCCTCACGGGTTCCCAGAAGGTATGGGAGCTGAGTAGGATGTCCAGGGATAGGAAAGAGGAGCTGCTGGTTACAGGTGTTACTACCCCATCAACACACATCCACTGACCAGCTGCACATACATGTAGTCCTTTGAGGAAGGGGATACTGTTATCCTTCTTTCACAAAGGAGAACACTGAAGCTCAGAGAATCTAGGGTACTTGCCCCAAATCCTTAAATTCAAACCATTTTCTTCTTGGTCAACTCCACATGTCATCAAATAGGAAATGCCCAGACTTATGGTGTCAACACACAGTCACAGTCTCGGAGGCTCCGAGCAAGGGTGGGAGGGGACGCCACTGACACACACCTGGCCAAGGGGACCCTGTGTGGCAGGGAGACTGTAAGGTTGGGGGATGGTCTTAGCTGCCACCCTGATGACTTAGTTTCAGCCAGTGATGGGCATGTGGACACATGGAATGACTTCAGCTGTGATTTCCATGGCGATGATGCCAGCGGGCATTCAGCTGTGGGAGAGGCGTGGTAGGGACGGCACTGTGCAGAATGTGCAGCGTGGCTGGGAGCCCCCTTCGGCAGGATCCTGGGAGAACAGCCTTTGCCTTTCCACTTTCCCTTTAGTCTCCTCTGTGATCTTTTATGATGCATGAGCGCACACACACACATGCGTGCACACACAGGCGCACAAGTGCTGACATACATGTGCTTGCATTTACTATCATGAACACATGTGTACATGTGCATACACACATAAATGTCTGCAGACAGGCATGCATGCACACACATGCAAATACAGACCCACACGCCCACACACGCGCATACACATGTGCACACATGCACACACGCACACACATCCACAGACAGATGAACACATCCAGAAATGCACATCCATGCACAAGCACGCATGAGCGCATGCAAGCTGATTTTCACAGGAGTCTGGAAATCAGTTTTGTGACCTCACAGGCACACCTCCTCTATGAGTTGTAGTGCCGTACTGAGCTCAGAAGGAGGAATATTTTTCTTCCTGAGATAGCTGAGTGGTTTCCCCTGAGGAAATGATTCAGAAAAATGTTTCCTTCCCAAATCAGAACATTCTCGAAGGGAAATTTTCTGCCAAAACGTTTGTTTTCTTGACATGGAGACAAGTGAAGCAGCCCTGCCCCCTCACCACCTTGTGCCCCCTTAGCTCCTCTGCCTCGTAGTGCCTGAGGGGTACAGGTGCGCAGCTCCAGGCCTCGGGAATGGGTGTCCTTTCATCCTGAGCCTCTCACAGCACTCCATCATAAGCAGGGTGGGTGGCTGTCCCTCAGACAAAGACCTGGACACTTCAGCATCCTTATTGAGCATGGTTATTAGACCTCTGTTCTAGCTCATCCTCTCATCGTTCTTAAGACTACTTAGGACTTCCCTCTCAAAGGAGCCCCTCCTCCGCAAATAAATCCAGGAGGGATGCTTTGAACACTATTGTCTATGCTAAAAAATACAGGTATTTGTAAATGGTCATCTACAGTAGATGAACCAAGGCCAAACCATGGTCAGGGAGAACTAAACAAGGAAAAACAGGGTTAAACCTAAGCTTCCAGGGAAGCAGGGGAGAGAATGGGTCGGTGGGGATGGGGTAGAGAGAGAGAGAGAGAGAGAGAGAGAGAGAGAGACCGACTTCTCCCAGAATTAATCAAAAGAAGGTTGGAAATGGTGGATAGATCGAACAGAAAAATCCCAAGACAATTATGAACAGGTGACAGGTTTCTCTTAGGCCAAGGGGCTGGACTCTGAAGTTAAGTGATGAACACCAAACGTGAACATGATAGAGTTGTCAGTCAAAAGAAACTGCTCGTCCATTGTCTCATAGTTTACTGCATTTTGAGCAACCAGTTGGAGTGGTTGTTCCAGAGTAGCTGCCTCTTCTGGCCTGGCCTGGAATATAAACACAGCCAGAAAGGCCCAGGCTGGGCTGGCAAGGGGTCTCTCGCTGGTGACGTGAGACCACCCACACCATTTGGGAGAACACTTTAGGCCTGTCCAGGGGGACTTTTGATGTGTCTATTTCACCAAAGAGAGTGTTTTGAGGTCTCCAATCTTTCTTTATTTTGTTGGCTGTCATGTAAAAGACAAACAGCAGGAGAGAGATAAACTGTTTTAACTCAAGTAACAGCATAAGACTAAAAATGAAATCGATTCAATGTTATTAACAAGAATTGATCAGATCTCCTGATAACTCTCAAAAGAAAGGAAAAAAAGAGAGAGGGAGAGAGGAAGGAGGGGGAGAGGAAGGAGTGTGATAACAATCAACACAGATCCTCTTTGGTGTGTATTAAAAAGAGCATGGGACATTTTTTTATGCCCATAGAAAATGCTTTTTCCCATTTGTGTTGAATATGTGGCCCTCAAGGTCTAGTGTTATATTCTCCCACTTTTGACAAACACATGGTACCAAGAAAAATGTTTTTGCGACTAAAACAAAAACAAAAGCACAAAAAAAAAAACCCAGTACGGCCATGTGGATAAAGGGCTCCTGATGTCTTATCTCAATGTTGTGGGCAATAAGGATGGGTAGTGACTGTGGCTAATTGGTACACAACAGTCCTATCTAAAGGGGACAGTCATCATTAAGCACCAGGCTGTTGTTGCTTTGAGGGAGTGCAGAGCCTGTATTGCAAGGTCTGAATTTTTAAGAGATGCTGACAATTCAGTTTTAGGTGAAATTTTCAACTTTTAAAATATTGGATCAGTTTTTTCTAAAATCCATTTCAGGCTACATTTATATCGGAGACTTCTGGTTTGTCAACTGAGCCCTAAAAAGTCAACTGAAAAATAAGAATTAAAATGTGACATTCGTTCCTCCCCTCCTATCCTTCACTTTGTCCTCCAGATGCTGACATAGTAGTAGAAACAGGCTGGCATTTTAGACTTTAGCATAATCAGGACTTTTAAGTTAAGTAAAATGAATGAAGTGGTTTTTTTTTTTTTTACACTGTAGCAGGCTTTAAATATGTTCCCCAAATTCTTTGGCACTCTTCCCATTGAGAGGTGTCATCTATGCCCTGTCCTCTTGAATCTGGGTGGGCTTGTGATTTCTTTGACGGGTTGATTATGGAGAAAATGACACTATGTGACTTGTAGGCTGGGTCATAAAAGGCCATGTAGCTTTTGACTGGTTCCCTTGAAACGCTACTCCTTGAATGCATATTCTTAGAATGATCAGCCTCTCATCATCCTTCTCAGGACAGTGTGAGAACCCAGTTGCCATGCTGAGAGAAGCCCAAGCCCTATGGAGAGGCCACGTGCAGTCACTCAGGTGGACAGTCCCAGCCGAGCTCCCAGCCAACAGCCAGCCACAACTGCCAGCCCTGCGTGTGCACCATCGTGGACAACCAGCCCAGTTGAGTCTCCAGAGGACTCCAGCCCCAGCCACTATCTGGCTAAGATGGCTTGAGAGACCCCACGTAAAACTGGCCAGCTGAATCTAATCAATTCACAGAACCCAAGAGACAGTAATAATTGTTTTAAGCCACTAAGTCCTAGGGTGCTTTGTTACATAGTGACAGTAACTGGCACAAGCGTGTACTCTGCTCGACACAAGCACGAGAGGCTAGAAGGAGATCCCCCTAGCACTGCAGACTCAGTTCTTGTTCCACTCATTGGCATTTGCTGTGTCGTTGCCCAGTTCTCATGGTGCTGGAGGGAGGAGGGAGGTATTCACAGGAGACCTGAGCATCGGTGAGCCGGGAGGGCTGCCAAGGCGACGCGGGGAGCCCCAGCTCAGAGCGGCCTCCACATGAGGCAATTAAAATGTGAAATTTAACCTTTAAGGAAAGAGCCTGACTTTACCTTTGCATCTTGGAGATTTGGGATGCAGAAGACCTGTCAAATCTCGTCCTCTACCCAGCCCTGATCACGTTTCTGTCTTATGTTTGGACACAGGACTCAGATTTGTGTACACATGGAGAACAGCGTCTGGCGCCAAGAACACAGAGCGGCTCAGAGCTGGTGTTTCTCCTCTTCGGAATAAAAAAAAAATGACAGGGAAAAGAAAGAAAGAAAAATAGAAAAGAAGAAAGGGAGGGAAGGAGAGAAAAAGGAAGGAAGGAGGGTGGGGAGGAGGGGGAAGGAAGGAGGAGGAGGAAGAGATGGAGAGAAGGAAGGAAAGAAAAGGGAGGGAGGGAAGGAGAGAAAGAAGGAAAAAGGAAGAGGGGAGGGAAGGAAGGAAGCAGGGAAGGAAAAGAGGGAGGCAGGGAGATAAGTAATAAGGGAGGGAAGGAAGGTGGAGGAGGAAAGGAAGGAAGGATAGAGGAAAGGAAGGGAGGTAGGAGGGGAGGGAAAAAAGGAAGAAGAAGAGGAAAAGAAGCAGGGAGGGAAGGAAGTAGAAAAGGCGAGAGGAAGAGAGGGAAGGCGGGAGGGAGAAAGAAAAGAAGAAAGAGGGAGGGAAGGAAGAGAGGACGGGAAACTAAACGTCAAGGTAGCACCGTGCGTTTTTATTTCCTGTTTTATTGAGGTATTACCTTCATTAGAAGCAGATGGACTGAATCACGTCAAAGTCTACCTAGGCAGGAAGCATTGCTTTAATTTACCCAGGTCACAGCAAATATATTGTCATTCAGCATGTGAAACTGTTTGAACTTACAAGGAGTAACCCAGCAACAGCAATTACCCCACGTGTCCGTTGTGCTCTGATGATACACACGCAACTGGAATGGAGTCTCATAATTTCACAAGGTGACAAAAAATTGGATTCTGATGTTTCACCTCCACCTGCGAATGAGCAGGGAGGCGCTGGGAAGCCAGCTGAATACACAAATTCCTCGAGCCCCGTGGGCACCGTGTGGGGACCGGCTCCACCGGGGCGAGCTTGCCCTCCTCTCAACCTCGGGCCAGCAGCCAATGCCGAGCAGCCCCACCGCGGGCTTTTGTCTGCCGAGAGCACACCCCCTGCATTTCTTATCAGATTTACTGTGACAAGGGCCCCGCAGAAAAGCAAGATGCTTGTAGGAGCTCATCAATTCAGACCCCACTATTCAGAAATTTGGATTTATTTTTTTGTCACGGAGAACCAGAACTGATGTTAATCTTGGCACTATCCTTGAAAAAAAATTATTCATAATAACACAACAATAATATATAACATTTACTCAGTTCCGACTCTGAACAAGGTACTGTCTGGAGTGCTCTACGTGGATGTCTCATTTAATCTTCAAAGCAACCCTGCGAGGAAGGTCTTATTACTCTATTTTGCGGGCAATTATTTTGAGGCACAGAGAGGTCAAGGCCTGCCCAAGGTCACACAGCTAGCGAGTGGGAGAGGCTGGATTCAAAACCCCAGCAGTGTGATGGATGCCAGAACCACGTTCTCAATCGTGTTTGGAAAGGCAACTCCCAGCTCAGTCAAGAATTCAAATTGCTTCTAAGGACTTGAAAATCATTTTTACAGTACCGATTTCTGTTCTAAAAAAAGGGGAAACTCAATCGATGATTCTCATCCACTCATTTAGTCTCGGTTGCTTCCTGACCATACTGTTAGCCCTTATTTCATGCACGTGAAATGAATAAAACTTCATTTCTTTCAAAAAGACCCTCGGATTCAGATTTTCTACCCTTTTAGATGGGCTTTCCCATTATTATTCAAAGTCACTGAGGTTTTTCTGGAAGGCCTGGGGAACTAGACTAATCACAGCTGCCTTTGAGGGGATCACCCGGGATGGGATGTTTCAAAGTGACATCTAGATTGGCAATCAGGGGCCAGGCTGTGGCATCAACTTCCGACTACCAGGGCAGCTCAGCAACAGGCTGAAAGCCCTCGACTCTCACTTCTGTTGATAGGCTCAGTTGGGGGCCTCTGGGGGTTGGCTGGAACCCAACAGCTGGAGAGAATCTTTGAGCTGGAGGTAGCCAGCACGGAGCTGATGGAGAATGTGAGAGAGAGCACAGGAATTTGGGGTCCTATATTTGGCACAGACAAGAGCTGTTCTAGGGTTATAAAATGTCTCTGGGCCTGAGTTTTGGGGCAGGTGCGGCACAAGGAAGATGGCTCCTCACTGTCTCCAGGCACAGATGGCTGGGCCTTCCTCACAAGCAGCCAGCCTGCCAGCTGATGCTAAAACATCCTGGCTCCAAACCCTGGCAGGGCAGGCTGAGGCTACCTGGATTTTTAAAAAACCAAATTCCCCACTCCCCAAGTATGTAAAAGGGCATAAAGTTGCATCATCCTCTACAAAAATAACAACAACAAAAACCCCAAACCAAACAAAAACCAACCCCTCCCACCACGAAGAACCTTTCAAAAAGGAGGGAAGGGAGAGAATTTGCCTACAAGCTGTGAAAGGTTTCCCTTAAACCATTTTACTTAGGCAGAAAGGAGGAAAGTCGAGGTTCTCAGAGCCATATGGTATTAGGGATCATCTAGTACTGCCAAATATTTTTCTACACAACATAAAAAGTCATGTTTTCATGCAAAACCTCATGATTTTGAGAAGTTGGTTCAATTATAACAATTTTTAAAAAGCCATGCAGGCCAAACAAAACACAGCCAAGAACCTCATTTGGCTCTCAGGCCTTCGGTTTGCACCATTTGAAGAGCCCTGGGCTCTTGCAGAGATGGGGAAACTGAGTTGGAGAGAGGTGAAGACATTGCTGCCTTGAGGGGCAGCGGATGGCTCACCAGCATTGAGTCTGTAGCAGATACTGTTAGCACCCCATCATCTCCCCTTCCATTCGGCTGGTTCTCTTCACCCCTCAACAGCCAGTGTCTGCAGCTCTGTGCCTGAAGGTTTTCTTAAAACAGTGAAAGGCCACTTTGCTTGTACGAGCTAGAAGCACTAGGAAAGTAACTTCCCCGGGAAGCAGCCACAACCAGTGACTATGGGCGTTGATGTATTAATACCCCGGCTCCCTCACCCTTTCTGTGGGATAATTCTGAGACGCATGCTCCATGCCCTTTCTCAGAGCTTCCCCAGTCGCCCACTGTGGTAGCTGGACTGATAATGCACCTGTCATTGGCTGCCCTCTCTTCTCTGTCTCACTGCTCCATACCCTTCCCAGTATTTCCTGCATTTCCCAAATAAACCAGCTGCACTTGAATCCTGTGTCTGGGTGTGTGTGCGTCAGGGAGAACCAAAACTAAGTGCCGGTCTGAATAGCTGTGACATGCATAAAGAAGAGAGCCCCTAAATCTGGGATGCGTTCTGATGCAACTGTTACAGTCATGGGGATGGAATATTTCTCCATACCAGAGTCAGGTACCCCATTCCCAGTGGGTAAACTCTGGGCCTGATTAAGGAATGCCCATTGGTTCCAGGGAGGTAAAGTGAAAAAAACAGTAGAGAGTGTCTACACTTTTGCATAGCCTGGGGAAAGGCTATCCCTGGAAGAAGAGATGCTAGTTCAACTATACTCAGAAAATGAGAATGTGCCAGCCTTGCCCAGCTCAAATAATTACTGGGATCATGTCTCTGAATATCACCTAAATGCAAAATAATGAGCACGTCATTTCTATTTAATAATACTTTTATTAAAAGTAAAGTTCAATTCAGTGATGTGAAAAAGCTGGGAAAATTATCTTCCCGTTTCTTTCTTTTCTCCTTTTCTCTCCTTCCTCCCTCCTTTCCTTTGCTCCTCTTGCTCCTCTCCCTGTCCCCACAGGACTGAAAGGCACTAGCCACCCTGGCACTGGCACTAGCTGGATGACACCACAGTGCTAGGGCCACCATTTAACCCATTCTTGGCCAGTGATGATGATGCAATGAAAAGTCCTAATTGTGCATTATTCTCATGAATCCTTCCGACTTAAGGGGTACCGATCAAATCTATTTAGGGGGTCTTAATCTTTGCCATGCCATGGGCCCCCATCTGGTAAAGCCTATGGACCTTTCCTCGGAATAATAGTTTTAAATACATGAAATAAAATACAGAGAATCACGAAGGAAACCAATGATGTTGAAATACAGTAATAAAAAGATAAAAACCAGATGTGTGATAAATACACATTTATTAATGCATTAAATATGATCTAGAGGCAGGTCTAATAACTACTATAATTTCCAAGTAGTGCTGAGCATATTTCAAGATACCTGCAACAACTCTAATGCGATGTAAAAAATCTACAATTTCTCTTGGCGATAAACTGACAGATACTACTAATACAACGGTGGACGTGCTAAATTGGAGTCAGGGTAGTGAAAATAAATATATGATTTATTCCCATCCAGACTGACAGAGTCTACTCACCCAATATTAACCTACCTAGACATGAGACATGGGGTGGAGAAAGCTATTCCTTGGCTGCCTTCTAGCTCCTAAGGGCCATGGCAGGCTTGTATCTTCGTGGCAAATTGCTCAATTGTCCCTTCAGTCACATTCTTAGCAACAGTTTATTGAACACCTACTGGGTTCCAGACACTTTGTTTACTTTAAAAAAATCTATTTAGGCGTTCAGGCACAGGGAGGTGGTTAATCATACTCCTCAGTTCATAGCACATAATGAACCCTGCATAATGTAAGGCCCTGCAGCAGTTTTATTTCCTTCCCCAGTCCTGCCCCCTCATCCTCCATCTTCACCTTCGTTCCCCTCCCGTATTATACAGGCATCCCCTCTGTGTCCTTGGTATGTGTCCTTTTATATGAAGGTATCCATGTAAAATAGACAATGTCTTTTTGTGAATGGGATTTTAGTTTCAATAACTGGTATCATGTTATAAATCTCATTCATTTTCTTACCTTTTTTCACTCAATGCAATATCATGAAGAGCTATTGCCATTGTTGCATATCAATTTTGTGTGTTGCTTCTTACTGTTGAATAGTATTTTATAAGTAACGTCTGCCTTATTTTTCTTATTCATTTCCCTAAGAATGGACACTCAGGTTGTGTCCAACTTTCCTCCAGGTTGTCACCAACAACAGCTCAGTAGTGAATATCTGTATAAAGATGCTGGTGTCGTTCAGATGTTTGGCCCCTCCTAATCTCACTTTGAAATTTGATCCCCAGTGTTGGAGGTGGAGCCTGGTGGGAAGGTGTTTGGGTCATGGGGATGGATCCCTCATGAAAGGCTTTGTGCCCTCCCCAAGATAATGAGTGAGTTCTCACATTATCAGTCCACTGGAGAGCTGGTTGTTTAAAAGAGCCTGGCACCTCCTCCTCCCTCTCTTTTTGCTCCTTCTCTTGCCATGTCACATGCCTGCTCCTCCTTCACCTTCCACCTTGATTGGAAGCTCCCTGAAGCTCTCACCAGAAGCAGATGCTGCTGGCATGATGCTTCTTGTACAGCCTGAAGAACCGTGAGCCACATAAACCTCTTTTCTTTATATATTACCCAGCCTCAAGCATTCCTTTACAGCAGCACAAAACGGACTAATACAGACGCCCTTAAGGAACTGGGCACGGGATAATTCCTCTTGGCTCTACGCCTGGGATGAGGGGTGTGTCACTAGATCATAGGGCAAGTGCCAACTAAATTTGGCATAAGCCAAGCCAGATTGCTTTTCAGAGAGGCTGTGCCAGTTTACACATCCACCTGCATTGCACAAGGGCGCCTCCCTTCCCACATTTTCATCAAGAATTGACGTGTTAACCTTTCTGATTTTGGCCATTTGGATAGTTACGAAAGGTCAGGCACTTTGTACACTATAGCAGATGCCTTGAGTGCCCTGGGTCACATCTCGGAACACATCTGATATCCACTCCAGCAGTGATGGATCCATCTGTGTGAGTTCGGAGTCATGTTGAAATAGTAGTTCATCTCAAGCATTCAGCATGTATCTTTCCATTTTTTCTGTCTTGAGCCCCTGCCCTTCATCAAGTCATGGGAAGTTGCTCAGCTTGGAAATGTGGGGGGAGCCAACTCTACTGGGAGAAACACTCAACTCAACTAATGGAGAATAAGCATTTCTATGCCTGTGGCAGACAATTCTAGGAGGAATTCTATTTCTCATAAGTCCTAGTGGAATCAAGCCCCCATTGTCTACATCAAAGATCTCAGTAGTAATCCATTCTTATCATAGCTTTTCTTCCATCCACTGTTTCTCTCTCTTCTGCTCCCTGAGCTCACCTCCAAATAAACTACCCATATCCATGTCCTCTGCTTTTTAGGGTACCCTATCTAAAACATATACATTGTTCCTAATCTCCACAACAACTTGGTGAGGTAGGTGTTCTTCCCATCTTAAATAAGAGGAAATAGGCTTAGAAAGAGTAAGTGAGTCACCCTAGGTCACGCAGCTGGCAGCTGACTTGGCTGGGATTCAAGCCCATGACCATGGATGATTCTTCCATTCAAGTATGCTTCGCCATTATGTTGTGTGCTTTGGAGCATGTCAAAGAAGACTGTGCCTCCGCACCTGATGAGTAATCTCGTTATAGAAATTAAACAATATATGTAAAACAGAGATGAGTAGAGTGTTTTGTTCACTTATTCATTCATTCAACAAGGACTTATTGAATGTCTACAGTGCTCAGTATTGGCAATACAGTAGTAAAAAAATATAATTTTTACCCTCATGAAGTTTATATTCTAGCAGGGGATGTGGAGAAAGAATTATAACAACAATTGAAATTAATTAACTGTGCATTTTTTCCATTACTTCCCATCACTCTGGATTGCATTTGGCTGTGTAGAAACCAGACTCCAGGGACTTAAGCACAAAGGGCTTTAATTTTCTTCTATAATAAGAAGTCCTGAAATAAGCAGCCTGGTCCTGAGGCATTTGCTCAAGGAAATCATCAGGAATATATAGACTGCTTCTTACTTCTGCCAATCTCACATGGCCACAAGGTGGCTGCTCCACCTCCCAACATTGTGACCATGTCCCAGGCAGGATAATAGGAGAAGAGTCAAGGAAAAGAGTCAAAGGGTTTATGCCTGCCGGGTCTTTCCTCTTAAAAAAACCAAAACCAAAAACCTTTCCTGGGAGTCCTACTCAGCAACTTCCACCTACATCTCTTTGGGCGAAACTGGGTCATGTGCTTGTGCATAACTACAAGGGAGTCAGGGAATAAGTAGTTTAACTAAGTACATCATCAACCCCAAACAAAACTGGGGTTCTATTAGTGTAAGAAGGAGAAACTGGATAATGGGTAGGCATTTAGCAGTGTTGGGCACAATTTTAGTCTGTCTCTCAATTCACATCTTGAATGAACTCAGAAAAAGTCATGAAGGGTAAGGCAAGGAGATATCCATTAGAGCCAAGGACCTCAACTACTCATTTTCTCTCGTGATGTCCCCTCCTGCTCTCCCAGAGCATACTTGCCAATTAGGTCTGTGAGATCTTGAGAACAAAGAGGTTAAGTGAAGAGTAACACATCTTCAACTGAATGATGCAGAGGGTTCTTGTCTCTCTAATTATCATCTAAAGCCACAAAGATCATCTCTCTCTCCAGGATTATAACAATGTAGTAGATGCTGTGGGTACCCCATCCACATTCCCCCTAGCATTTACCAGTCCTGTGCATGGCAGCCTTATTTCCAGCTGTAGGCAGCTTCCAGGCCTGCTGCCTGCTCCTCAAAGCGGCCCTCGACCAGTGACCTGCAGAAGTAGGTGGATAAACACCTCAATTCCATTGCCCTTTAGGTAGAATAGCTCTAAGACGCATTTTCTACATTGTCTTCCAGAGTTCCCTAGTGAGATTATGTTCCAGTCTCCCCTGGTCATAACTTTTTTTATAATGTAACTTTAGTGGCTATCTTCTCTTCCCTGTGTCACTTCCTGTGATGGTTAATTTTCTATGTCAACTTGGCAAGTACATAGTGCCCAGTTTTTGGCCAAACACTATTCTAGCTGTTTCTATGAAGACATTTTTTTCTTTTGGATGAGATCAATATTTAAATCAATAAATTTTGAGTAAAGCAGATTACCCTCCATGACTGTGGATGGGCCTTACCCACCTGGTTGAAGGCTTTAAAAGAAAAAGTTTGAGATCCCCAAAGGAAGAAGGAATTCTGCCTCCAGACTGCCTTCAGACACTAGACTACAACAATTTTTCCCTGGGTCTCCAGCCTGTCTGCCTGCCTTAAAGATTTTGTACTTGTCAGCCCCCACAATCATGTGAGCCAATTCCTTAAAATAAATTTCTCTAGCTATCTCTATCTCTACACACACACATCTTATTGGTTTCATTTCTCTGGAGAATCTTCCCTAATATACCTCTTCATTCCCTTATTGGTCTTTCCTAAATAAACTATTTACATTCAAATCCGTATCTCAGGATCTGCTTCTGGGGAATCGTAAACTAAGTCAGATGGGCAAGTTGTCAACCCATAGGCTTATCAATATGGATCATGGGAGAGGAGAATCTACACCAACACTTTGGGTAGTCACTTAGGGCCACAGCTTGGTTCTCCAGCAATGGCCTGGAAATCAGAGACATCTCCTCTATCACAAAACTTCCTGCCAGAATCCTGCCATCAATGCAACTCAACAACTAACATCCATTTGTTGGATGTCTCCATTTATGTTTTGAAGACAGAGAATCTTGCTCAGTTTTTATCACGTATTTGGCCCTGGGCAAATCAGCCATGGCCGGGAAAGTAAAGTTATATGGAAGAAACATGCATGTCATGTGTTGGAAGCAAACCCTGTGCATGAGGTGGGCAATTTTTGGAGAACAGAGATTGAGCAGACACACCAATAGGAGTCTACTACCCTGATGTTGAAGCATTCTGCCAATTCTAAAACACAGTGTTATTAGCAATTATAATGACAAAGAACATGAACGAGACTATGTAAATAGGATTGCTTATGGATAAATCCACATCCTTATAAATGTCAAAGAACAACTCACTGTGAAGATGGACTTGTTGCCAGGAACGATAAAATTATTGCAAATTTCTTTCAAGGGAGGAGCCTCCACAGATCTCAGCTTCCTGCAGGTGAGGAAAATTAAGCATATGGAAATGAAATGAAAGGTGAAGAAAGCATTCTCTCTACATGTGAAGAAAATATTATAAATAGATCTTAGCCAGGCAATAAGATTAAGGCATTTCATGGGTCTGCGCTTCTACACCTGTCATCTGTCTATTATACAATGTACCAGTAACACTTAGAATTCCTCTCACACGAAATTAAGCATGTATGGTCTTTCTCCTCTGCCCTCCATCATACATCTTCCTTCTTTGATGGTGCCCATCACATTGTGACTCTGTCATAAGGTCAATAACTTATTGGGATTCTTGCTTAGCAGGTTAAATATTTTTGGCCTTCTTTTATGCATATGTCAGTGTCTCTCCCAGCATTCCATTGGCCCTTAGGGCCCCAATGAAGAGGGAAAGGTATGCACCTTCTTGGGAAGAAAAAGGCTTTGATACAGGGGAAAGTCCTTCTAGACAGAAAGAGAAACATCTGCCCTGACAGGGAAAGCATATGGTTAGACTCTTGCCTCCCCACTCTAGGCTGAGATGCCAGAGGTTGAAGAGAATATCAGTGACATTGGGATTTTTGTGCTTTGTGTTTAAAACTCACATGTGGAGCCTGCCAGGCATGGCGGCCTCATGGCAATTGGCCATAGCCATATATATAGCAGCAGAGTAAAAATGGCAGTGCAATCTGAGTAGGCAGTATTCAGATTATCTATTGTGTATAACAGAAAACACCCCCAAAATTAGTAGCTTAAAATAATGACCATATTAATTTTGCTCATAAATCTGCAATCTGGGCAGGGCTCAGTGGTGACAGCTTTCCTGTGTTCCACAAAGCATAAGTTGGGGCAGCTCAAAGGCTGGGAACTGGAATCATCTGAGGGCTTGCTCACTCATGTCTGCCAGTTGATGCTGGCTGTTGGCTGGGGCTCAGTGGACACTGTCACCCCTATATGCGGCCTACCTATGTGACCTGGGTTCCCTCACAACGTGGTGGCTGGGCTCCAAGGGTGAACATTCCAATAGGACCAGCTGGAAACTGTATTGTCTATTTATGACCTCGGAAGTCATACGGCATCACTTTCGCCATAATTAGAAGCCTGCCAAGATTGAAGGGGTGAAAACACAAGCCCCATTTTTTTTTTAAGAATGAGTGCAAACTTTACCTTGTAAGAAGAGCATGCGGAGTGGAATATATCGGTGCAGTAGTCTTTGAAAAGTACAATCTTCCACAGACAGAGAGAGAGAGAGAGAGCTAGAAATGAGATTGAGCTAGCACGTGGAGCCATCCACAACTCCCTGGTGCTGTGTAAAGTTGCCATAAATTCCACAGGCCCTAAATGGGACTGCAGAGGACAACCGAGAGTCAGTCTAGAGACCTTATCAGAGAAAGTTGTTACTACCTGATCCAAGGGCTGTCATAGCCACATTTCAATTTGTCTGCAGCACCATTAAGAACCTTGGGGTTGGCTCAGTCATCCATGGATTGGGGTGGGAGTTGTGAGTTTCCCAGGACCTGAGGAAGGCCAACAATACTGAATTGGGGTGAATGTGGGAATTACGGAGATAAAATAGAAACAGTAGGAAGCCTAGGCCTTGGTGCGGGCGTTGCTAATAGAGCACCCAAGCCAAAGGCCAAACACAGACAAGGGAGGTCTGGGGAATTTGTCCGGCAAGATAGGCGAGAACAATACAGTAAGAACAGTATGGGAACAACAGACAGGTAGGATGTAGGGAAAGAATTCTGGTGGGAATGGAAGCTGAACTGGTTCTCCAGGTTGAGTGCTGGATTCCTTTGGGGGAGCCTAGGAGCTGACTTCATGAGAGGGCAGAGCACCGACCTATCTTTAGCATTCCAACAGACACAACAGCTCCCTAAACTCTCTCTCACACAAAATCATTGTGAAGCAGCTATGATTATCCTCATCATACGGCTAAGAAAAAGGAAGCTCAGAGAGGTGAAGAAACTTGCTCAAGGTCGTTTATTAAATAGCAAAGGCAGATTGTGCTCTTTTCTTCTCAGCCCTGTCCAGTAGAAACTTCTGTGATGATGGAAGCATTCTATGTCTGTGTTGTCCAGTATAGTAGCCACTTATCATATGCACATGTGGCTATTAAGACCAGCAATGTGGCTAGTGAGTCTGAGGAAGTAAATTTTAAATTGTGTTCAATTTTAATTCATTTATGCTTATAGTTAGATAGTCACAAATGTGGCCAGTGGTTACTATATCAGTCAGGGCAGATATAGACCATTAGCAGGTCACTGCCTGCCTTAAAGGGATGGTGCCCTGCACCTGTCCGATGGGGAGCTTTAAGTATGTGTGTGTGTGTGTGTGTGTGTGTGTGTGTGTGTGTGTGTGTGTGAGTGTTTTCATTTTGAAAAAGAGATAAAATTTACAGAAAACTTGCAAGAGTAGTAGAATGAATTTCCACATATTCTTCACTTAGATTCACCTATGACCAACATACTGCCTTATTTCCTAATCATTTTCTCTTTTTTCTTTTCTTTTTTTTTTGAGACAGAGTCTCACTCTGTTGCCTGGGCTAGAGTGCCGTGGCATCAGCCTAGCTCACAGCAACCTCAAACTCCTGGGCTCAAGCAATCCTACTGCCTCAGCCTCCCTAGTAGCTGGGACTACAGGAAAGT
>CAUYSK010078936.1:0-32454 GCA_963575035.1 Avahi laniger | reverse complement strand
TCTTGCCTGGGCTAGAGTGCCGTGGCATCATCCTAGCTCACAGCAACCTCAAACTCCTGGGCTCAAGCGATCCTACTGCCTCACCCTCTGAAGTAGCTGGGACTACAGGCATGCGCCACCATGCCTGGCTAATTTTTTCTATATAGTTTTAGTTGTCCAATTGATTTCTTTCTATTTTTGGTAGAGACAGCGTCTCGCTCTTGCTCAGACTGGTCCTTCAGGAGATATTCTGGAAGAAGGCATTATCACAGAAGATGACAGCTCCATGCGTGTTATTGCCTCTGAAGACCTTCCAGTGGGACAAGATTGTGGAGGTGGAAGACAGTGATGTTGATAGCCCTGATCCTATGTAGGCCTAGGCTAATCTGTGTGTTTGTGTCTTAGTTTTTAACAAAAAGGTTTAAAAAGTAAAACAAAGATAAAAGAATTTTAAATATAGAAAAAAGCTTATCGGATAAGGATGTAAAGAAGATTAAAAAAAACTATTTTTGTACAGCTGTATAATACGTGTGTGGGTTTTTTTTTTTTTTTTTTGTAGAGACAAGGTCTTGCTATGTTGGTCAGGCTGGACTCAAGCTCTTGGGGTCAAGCAGTCCTCCTGCCTCAGCCTCCTGAGTAGCTGGGACTACTGGTGCATACCACCATGCCTAGCTCATGTGTTTGTGTTTTAAGTTAAGTGTTAATTATTAATATAAAAGAGTCAAAAAGTTAAAAAAAATTTTAAGTTTATGAAATAAAAAAGTTACAATAAGCTAAGGTTAATTTACTATTGAAGAAAGAAAAATATTTTTAATAAATTCAGTGTAGCTTAAGTACAGTCTTTATAAAGTACAGTAGTGTATGGCAATGTCCTAGGCTTCCATATTCACTCCCCAATCACTGATTCAACCAGAGCAACTTCTAGTCCCACGAGTTCCGTTCATGGTAAGTCTTCTATATACCTGTACCATTTTAAAAATCACTTAAACCATATTTTTACTGTACTTTTTCTATATTTAGATATGTTTAGAGACATAAACACTTACTATTGTGTTACAATTGCCTATAGTATTCAGTACGGTAACATGCTGTGCAAGCTTATAGCCTAGGAGCAAACGGCCATACCACATAGCCTAGGTGTGTAGTAGACTGTATCATCTAGGTTTGTGTAAGTGCATTCTATGATGTTTGTACAACAACAGAATTGCCTAACAGCACATTTCTCAGAATATGTCCCTGTCATTAAGCGACTATTTTTTTTATCCTCAGGCTTGTCTCTGTATCCCCCCATTCAATGGGAAGCTCTATAAGGATAGGAACTATGTCTATTTTATTCTTAGGGTAGCTCTATAATTTATGATAGAGGCTGGCAGGCCGAGCACGGTGGCTCACACCTGTAATCCCAGCACTTTAGGAGGCTGAGGCAGGAGGATCACTTAAGGCCAGGAGTTTGAGACCAGCCTGGGCAACATAGTGAGACCCCATCTCTACAAAGAAAACCTATAATGTGTGGTGGCCTATAGTCCCAGCTACTTGGGAGGTTGAGGCAGGAGAATTTCTTGAGTCCAAGAGTTGGAGAGTGCAGTGAGCTCTGAATGCACCACCACACTCCAGCCTGGGTGACAGAACAAGACCCCATCTCTAAAAAAAAAAAAATTCAGATTGGCATATAGTAGGTGATCAAGAAAATTTTTTGACTGAATAAACCTGTGAAGTTAATTTGTAGGGAGTAATGCAGAGTTACCAGATTTGGTTGGTTTTTTTTTTTTAAATTTCTGACAGAATTCAACCCCAAAGAAGCCCACATAATTACTTTTGGAGTTCTCAACCAAGACATAAATATTGTTCCATATTTTTAAGGCATCATTATTCAAATTACCGGGAACATAACAAAGTATGAAGTTAACCTTTAATCATGGGCCTACATCTTTCCCTTGGACCAAAAAAAACATTTAAACGCCTTATCATTCTTTCAAGATTCACGATCTTGGAGGCCTGGTGAGGTGGCTCACGCCTGTAATCCTAGCACTCTGGGAGGCTGAGGCGGGAGGATTGCTCAAGGTCAGGAGTTCCAGACCAGCCTGAACAAGAGCGAGACCCCATCTCTACTAAAAAATAGAAATTATCTGGACAACTAAAAATATATATAGAAAAAATTAACCAAGCATGGTGGCGCATGCCTGTAGTCCCAGCTACTCGGGAGGCTGAGGCAGGAGGATCGCTTGAGCCCAGGAGTTTGAGGTTGCTGCGAGCTAGGCCGACGCCACATTACTCTAGCCCACGCAACAGAGCAATAATCTGTACAAAAAAAAAAAAAAAAAAAAAAAAAAAAGATTCACGATCTTGGTATACAGGTGAAAGAAAACAAACTTAGCGTCTAGAAACAGACAACATGGTTTCCACTCACTCAGCAGTTCAGGAGCATACCCTGCCCCTAGACTGGGCAAAGTCCTAACACCTGGTCCTGACCATGCCTCACACTGCCTCCTCCCCTGCTGGCTAGCCAGGCATTCTCCAGGAGCTATTTTTGTGCAATACCTTTCAGTATGAAGAGAGAACCTGTTCTGGGGAAGGGAGTAAAGGAAGCAAAACTGTAAGGTGGGTATATTTAGTCTGCTAGGGCTGCCATAACAAAATACTGCAGCCTGGCTAGTTTCAACAGGAAGTTTATTTCTCACAGTTCTGGAGACTGGAAGTGCAAGATCAAGGTGTCAGCAGGTTTGGTGTCTCCTGAGGCCTCTCTCCTTGGCTTGGTAATGGCCATCTTACTGCTGTGTCCTTCTTTGGCCCTTTCTCTGTGCAAGTACATCCCTGGTGTCTGTTCCTCTTCTTGTAAGGACACCCATCTTATTGGATTAGGGCCCCACCCTCATGGCCTCATTTAACCTTAATTACCTCTTTAGAAACCTTATCTCCAAATATAGTCACATTGGTGGTTTGGGCTTCAACATATGAATTTCGAGGGGGCACAATTTAGTTGTAACAGTGGGCAAGGTTTATTATAAATGTGCCTCCTGTCCCCCATCCATACCCTTATACAGGAATGATGATCTCATATCTGTGAAGGTAGCGATTGAGGATTCTTAAAATGTTTTTCACATCCACAATCTCATGTGACACTGCAAGAGCCTCTAAGTTAGCAGAGGTAGTGTCGTTATCTTCCCTCTACAGATGGGGAAACAGACCAGGAGGGTTAACAGGGCTTCCCAGTCACAGAGTCTGGACTCCGATTTCTGACTCCTGGGCTGTCCCTCTCCACGCTCTGCCCTTGGCCACGCAGGACTGGCCCCAGTGATGCCCCCAGTACATTCTAACTGCCCACCTCTTCCTCCTGCCCTACTTTATCAACACCCACTCTTCAAGGTCCTTTCATTTGATTTTCAAAGTGACAACTAGCTGGCTGAACAAACTATTACTAATAAGCTGCATTGATTTGTTAATGAGTGAGATACCACTCAGAAGGGATCCTGGCTAAACGGGTTAACAATCTAGGATATTTTACAGCTTGAAAAATAATTTTTTTCACATACCATATCTAACTTACTTCAATTCTGACAAAAATTATGTAAAGTAGATACTATTTGTATCTCTGTTTTCTAGAAAAGGAAACAGACTCAAAGATTGGGTAGCTAGCCCAGGATCACAGAGGTAAGTCACAGAGGTAGAACTTGAACACAGATACTGTGTGTACTTTTTACTACATCTTGTCCCACGGCCAAGCATCACTAATTAGCTCAGAAAACTGTTACCCTGGAGATCTCTAAATATTGAATGATACAGCTCTTCCCTTACCCATCTAGTGTACTCTGACCCACCCTGCATTGAGCTCCCACAGTGCTGAAACTTGAGTCTCAGCTCCATCCTGCTTAGCTGTGATGACCACAAACACACTTCTCCCCTCTTCACTGGGCTTTTGTTTTTTCACCTGTGAAATTAAAGCATTGCCTGGGGTTGTTTTCCAGTTTTAAGAGACTAATAAGCTGGTTGTTGTTATCTTCTGTTTCATTCATTCAGCAAACATTTGTTGAGCACCTGCTATGTGTCAGGCACTCTGCTAGGTGCTAGGGACGGAACAGTGAACAAGACAGACAGGGTTGCTGCCCTTGGGGAGTTTCCTTTCTTACATGCCAGGAGAAGACCGTTGAAAGCATCTATTCAGGTCCTTTTACAGAAGAGAGAGGTGAGCCAGGAGGGTGAGTGACTTACCCAAAGCCACAGAGCAAGAAGTGGCAGAGAAGGGATCTGGGAAGCTGGATCTTTCCCTTCCTGGTTTCGGGTGTTTTTCTTCTGCGCACCTTGTAATGTGAGCTCTCCTGGAACACTCTTTGTCTCAGCTTGCTAACTAGACTGTGGCCTCTCCAGTGTGTTTACCCTCACTGCGCTGCTGCTGCTAGAGTAGCTGACAACAGAGCTCACTCTCAGAAACCACCCTGGTAGTGTTACCATTTCAACATGCTGAAGCAAAAACTCTCCAGCACACAGGAGCACATCAAAGTTGGACACGCGGGGCACGAGCCAGCCCACAGCAGCCCAGCTCTGCAGGACCCCCTTCTTTTCATGCTCCCGGGGCCCAGAGTGTGTTCCCCCATCAGATTGTGTTTTCTGTTCCACTCACTACTCACTACCCCTTGCTCTTCTCCAAATTAAGACCTGAAGCAGCCAGCTGCCTGCCCAGGCATTCTATAGAGATTTGCCCATGAAACCTTCACCACTCCTCGAATCTGGTTTCTCAGGATGAGACAACTGAGACTTTGGCTGAGTGACTTACTGAGGTGGCAGTCAACACACCCTGGAGTTAGGCCCATGCTGTTTCCCAAACGGAAGCACCCGCACACATGCCTTGCGTGTGACCTGCAGCAGCTCACCAAACCCGGGCACCGGCAGGTTGGTACCTGCATACGGAGCACCTGTTTGCACTGCTAGTGTTCAGTAAACGTTCATTTCGCCACCCTTCCCTACAGCCTGTTTTAATTTTAAATTTTATCCACGCACATAGTTTTAAAAGTGAACTAGTTCTACGAGGTATTTTGAGACAAAGAATGGTCCTTAGCCTCCCTCTGCCCACCCCAACTGCATTTCCCTTTCCCTAGAGGGACCACTTTCAACTTGTTTAACTAATTCCTCTGGAA
Source organism: Avahi laniger (assembly GCA_963575035.1). NCBI lineage: Eukaryota > Metazoa > Chordata > Mammalia > Primates > Indriidae > Avahi > Avahi laniger. Next base: position 27,346 of record CAUYSK010078936.1, on the reverse strand, counting down.
TTTACTTATCTCTGAGTAACATGTTTATAATGCTGCTTCCTGTTTTTTCAGTTTAGGCATTATCTTGTTATCTCTTCCCACCATGGGAGATGAAGATTTAGCTGCTGCTTCTTCACTCACCCCCTCTACACATGTGCAGCCCCTGTGCCCCTTTGCTCCCAATACAGTTATAGTATAATCTTTGGTAGATCAATACAGTTAGTGTGTTTGTGATTGTGACAACGTAAATGCCACTCACAGCTAAGCCATATAGTCAATTATGATTGCTTTTCTTTTTGAACATATATTTTTGTTTTGATTATCTTGACTCTTCACATACTTAGGCTTCTAAGCTCTTATTACTAATCACCATTATTTTTAAATTTTTTTTAAAAGATAGGATCTTGCTATGTTGCCCAGCCTGGCCATGAAGCTAATCACTCTTATCACCTAAACTCTGCCAGTTACCTAGGTCTCTTCTCAATATGTTCTTCCTGGGAAAGGCTCTTGGAGCCTTCTCTCCTGTTCTGGGGAGCCTGCTACACACTACCATCCTGGAACCTCCCTTTACCGTTGTCTGGGGGATTCCCTTGCCTCTTTCCTGTGTAGGATTACCCGTTTCCTGGATCCCGTGTCTTTCCATTTTGTGCTTTCTTTCCTCTTTTTGATGACAGATGTTCTCCAGGAGTTTCCTGAGAGCACATCAGAGATAAATTTTTTGAAATCTTGTGTGTCAGCAAATGTCTAACACTTACATGTAGAATTCTACTGAAGAAGTCATTTTGGGCCAGGCATGGTAGCTCATGCCTGTAATCTTAGCACTCTGGGAGGTGGAGGCGGGAGGATCGCTTGTGGCCAGGAGTTTGGGACCAACCTGACCAAGGGCAAGACCCTGTCTGTACAAAAAATAGAAAAATTATCCAGGTGTGGTGGCACGTGCCTGTAGTCCCAGCTACTTGGAAGACTAAGGCAGGAAGATCGCTTGAGCGCAGGAGTTTGAGATTGCAGTGAGCTCCAATGACACCATTGCACTCTAGCCTGGGTGACAGAGCAAGACCGTGGCTCAAAAAAAAAAAAAAAAAAAAGTCATTTTGCCTCTAGAGCTTAGATAACGGCCATTGTCTTCAAGCTTCCAGTTTTGCTGTTGAGAAGGCCAAAGTCTTCTGATTCCTGACTCTTTGTATGTGACCTTTCAGGATTTCTTTGTCCCAAGCATTAAGAGATTTCACAATGACACACCTATTGTACTGGTCGCTCAGTGGCCCTATCAATCTGAAAACTCATGTCCTTTGAATCTGGAATGTTTTCATGAATTATTTCATTTCCTTTGTTGTGTTTCTAAAACTCTTGTTATTGAGAGGAATGAATTTCTCATCTATATCTTCAAGTTTCTCTCCTTTTACTCTACTTTTTGGGAAATTTCCTCAATCTGTCTTCTGATCCTTCCATTAAATATTTCATTTCTGGTATCATATTTTTCTTTCCAATAGCTCCCATTGTAGACTTTGCCCCTTGAAAAAAAATTCTTTTTAGTAGAGTTTTAGATATAGCAAAATTAGATGCACATGTTTGATCCATTATTTTTACTTGGTATCTCTGTATTCACTAGTTATTTAAAAATTTCTACCTCACATTTGTGTCAGACTCATTAAGCTTTCATTATAGTTTCCTATCAGTTAACATATTGGATCCTCATCACCTGGACTGTTATATCTGGATGAGACCTCAGAATCATCTAGTTCAACTCTATCAACTCACAGAGAGAAAGCTCGATTTTCAAAAAGGTGAAGTATCATTTTGGAAAATGCTTATTTGTGTCAGAACTTACCAGAGTCATATGAGACATATTATTGGGCAGACACATAGTACCATAGTTTTGTGGGGTTTTCATTCTTTTTTTTTTTGAGACAGAGTCTCACTTTGTTGCCCTGGCTACAGTGAGTGCCGTGGCGTCAGCCTAGCTCACAGCAACCTCAAACTCCTGGGCTCAAGCGATCCTCCTGCCTCAGCCTCCAAAGTAGCTGGGACTACAGGGATGCGCCACCATGCCCGGCTAATTTTTTTTATATATATATATATTTTTAGTTGTCCAGATCACTTCTTTCTATTTTTTAGTAGAGATGGGGTCTCGCTCTTGCTCAGGCTGGTCTCAAACTCCTGAGCTTGAGCAGTCCACCCGCCTTAGCTTCCCAGAGTGCTAGGATTACAGGCGTGAGCCACCGCGCCCGGCCACAGCTGTCAATTTAGCTCTTATGGCTTACTAATAACTGTGCTGGTCAATCTGGGAGGATTATTTCATTGAAACTTACTTTATTCTTTCTATTTTAAATGTTAATTTTAAAAATAAAAATATAAAAGACAAACAAAAATGTATTAATAAAAATAAAAGGATTTGTTCTGTAAAATTTGGGTTCAAAAGGCTATACTTAAGGACCTAGAAAGCTTTAAGGCTGCAGGTTACCCATCTACTTGGGAAGCTAAAGCAGGAGATCACTTGAGCCCACAAGTTTGAGGCTGTAGTGCACCATGATTACACCTGTCAATAGCCACTGCACTCCAGCCTGGACAACATAGCAAGACCCCATCTCTTTAAAAATGTTATTGAGGTATAACTTATATATAATCAACTGTACATATTTAAAGTGTACAACTTGATAGGTTTTGACACATATATACACTCCTACAACCATGATCATAATCAAGATATTGATCACTCCCAAAGTTCCTTCATGCCCCTTTATAATTCCAGCCTCCTGCCTTCTTCCAACCCAGCCCAGGCAACCACTGATCTGCTTTCTATCACTATAGATTAGTTTGCATGTGCTAGATATAAATGGTATCATGCAGAAGGATCTCTCTTTCTGTCTGGCTTTTTTTACATGTAGCTTTGATGGGTACCTTGGAGGCCATACCTGACTGTCCAGGTAGAAAGGCTTCCCTAGCTCCATTTCCTCTATATCCTTTCTCGCCCAATGCTCCCTGCCTTCCCTCTTCCAGCCTCAGGGGCGATTGTCTTCAATGTTCTAGTCTTCTCTCCATCCGAGCCTGCTCTCAGGAAAGAAACAATTTGCTCCATTCACACTTAGGTGACTGACACGATTTTATGTGTGTGTTTTGTGTAATTTTTCAAAAAACAAAAACCCACATTTGGCTTGGGCCAAAGAAATAAAACTCTAATGATGAATTTTCAAGCATGAGTAGATAAGTTTGGAACAGACTTTTGGACAAGGACCTCCTGAACCTCTAGAAGTATACCCTATATAATGGAGTCGTCACGTAAGACTGACCCTGTCTGCAGACAGACAGAATGAATCGAAATCCCCTCTGGTCCCATTCAGAATTTTGGTTTCCTGAAATGTCAGCTATTTGAGAGCTAAGAAAAGAACTAATGTCTTGCTGGCCTTCCTTCCTTTTGGTCTATTTGGCAGAGAAAACAATCCTGTGTAGACAAAAGGTCACTCAGGAGGGCAGGACCTCCCATGTTTAGCCCTGACGTCCTTGATCTGGGTGACAGGAGGGCCATCAGAGGTGGCCCTGGGCAGCTGAACTGAAGTCCAAGCTGGCAGTGGCCCAAGGATTGCAGGCAGGGGAGCCCGGCAGACCAGCCTGGTTCAGGAGACGTTTTGCCTGTCCTACTTCTCTTCTTACTTATTTTCACATTTAATCTTCTTAACAGTACTGTGAAGCAGGAGAACAGGAAATATTTCTCTATTTTGAAAATCCGAAAAGAGAAGTAGCATAACCTGCTCAACTTCAAAGCCTTTTTCAGTCCTATCCCTGTCCACAAGGAAGGACCCTAGGCCACCTGCCTGCCCGTGTCGGGAAATGTGGTGCAGCGGAGGAGTCAGGGCAGGCCAAGTCAGGGAAGGGGGCGGAGTCGCCAGGCACGCCCAGCCACTGTCCCTCCTGCACTGCCCTGCCTGACCATCCCCCTGGTTTATCGCTCCTCTCCAGGGGCCTCTTTGAAAACACACTGAGCCTGGAAGGGGGAGGGCAAATGCAACGGTCCCCAACAGTCTGTGGGAAGGGACCCACCAGATGTTTTCCTTGTGAACAGGAGGACCTGCTTAGCACAAAGCTGCTGGTTAAGCGCGAAGACACCCAGGCCGGCCTTTCGGCTCAGTTCAGCATTTGTTGAGTACCGACTCTCTGCCAAGATGGGGCCAGGCACAGTTCCCAACCTCACAGTGCTTGTAGGTCTTGAATAGCGGGAAGCATAAGAGTGGGTGGTAGAGGAGAAGGAGGTTGTACAGAACCCCTCCCTCAGTAACCCAGGAAAGATGTCGTGAAGCCTAAACCAGGGGAAACGACACAGGGAAGAGGTTTTAAAGACAAATTTGGCCAACTTCAATGTTTTGCCAGGGCTGGCTGGCCCGCCCTGCCTCCAGGGACCCTGGGCTGCCTGCTGGTCTTCCTATGCCAGAGAACTCGGTGGCACAAAATCTCCAAGCAGGAGAAGGTAGGAAAGGGGAGCAGAGCTTTCAGAGTCCTGCTTCTGGTGTAAGGCCAGCATTCCCCTCCGCCACCATGCTTCATTATCTTCAGTGGCAAAACTCTCAAAATTAAATTTATTCACAAATCGGACATCTCATGATTCTTTTAGCAAGAGGGCAGGCATTTCCACATCCTGAGAATAATAAAAAGGTAATTTATCATGTATTTAACACAGTTCTAGTTCATTATCCTTTATTTCATTGGATTCTATTAATGAGCTTACGCAGTAGCCAGACAAAGATTATTGCCATATAACAGATAAGGAAACTGAGGCACAAGACCGTTTGACTGAGTCACACAGAGATTTAGTGGTGAAGCCAGATCTTAACACTTCACAAACTAGAAGGAGTTGTAGAAGCTGAGACCAGAGCTGTCCAGGAATGTTTGAGGGACAAAGTGCCCCAGGCAGGAAGGTGGAATCCATTCTGTATTTACATTCTATGAGATTGTCTGTGGCCTTGCATGGTATGAGGGAGAGGGTCAGAAGACCAGGGTTCTAGTTCCAGTTCTGCCACTCATCTGCCATGGGAACTTAGCATGAGTCAACTTCTTTGGGTCTTGGTTTTCTCATTAGTAATGTCAGAATTAAAAGGATGCAAGAATCGTTTTAGGAGGAAGTGGCATTTAAATTATATCATTAAAATTGGTTGGGCTAAGAGTGAGGGGAAGGACAACAGACACAAGCACAGGAATGAAAGGTAGAAATTTAGGGCTTAGTCTGGGAATAGCTAGAGAAGTTTGTCTTGGAGTACAGAACAGGTGTTCACATATTAAATTCATGTATTTTGTCTTCTGTAAGATAGTTCATTGGAGGAGCAAACCACAGATTGTATATCCATTCCACTTCTAAAAAATCTTAAATACCAAAAAATACTAAAAATGTTGCTTTGGCTTTTTTAGTGTTACAGCAACACAGTGGACATCCATGTGCATGTTTTTTTTTAAATATATGTGTTACTTGATTGAAGATTGTGGCCTAGAAATGGAAAATTCCAGGTCATACGATATTTACATCTTTGGTAGGTATTATGTATTTCTATTTCTCCACAGCCCCACCAACACTTTTAAATTGTTGCCACTTGGCTAAATGTGAATGCCTCTGAAATATATTTTAATTTGTATTTCTTTAATTACTAATGAGATTCAATTTATTTTCATATGTTTATTGATCATTTAGGTTTTTCCATTTGTTTAAAAGGTTATTTGTTTTCATAGGAGTTATCCTTTATTGATTATATGCATTATAGACGTCTTCTCCTAGTCGGTGGCTTGTCTTTGCACTTTATGTTATTTTTTGTTGGAAAAAAAGTTTTTAAAATTTTAATTAGTCAACTTAGCAGCATTTTCTTTTATGGCTTTCCTTTTGGGTTTTAAGAAATCTATCTTTGTCCAGAAGTCATAAAGTTATTTTCTTATATTTTTCAAGTGTTAAATATCTTTGTTTCTTTCACCTTTATTTTGTTTTCAATTTTACTTTTCCATGTAGAAGCCCCATTGTCTCAGAACCACTTAATGACAGCTCCATCCTTTTTCCGTTGTTTGTAATGTGACCTCTATCACATATTACATTCCCATACACAGATTTTCTTCTAACCTTTGTATCCTATTCACTTTGTCTGCTCGCCTATTCCTGCACCACACCGTTGTAATGACGTTAGCTTTATACTTTATTTTTTAGAGATAGGATCTTGCTCTGTTGCCCAGGCTGGAATGCAGTGGCATGATCATAGCTCACTGCAGCCTTGAACTCCTGGGCTCAAGTGATCCTCCTGCCTCAGCCTCTTGAGTAGCTGAGATTACAGGTCTGTAACACCGTGCTTGGCTAATTTTTTTTTTTCAATTTTTTTTAGAGACAGGGTCTCACATTTTTGCCCAGGCTAGTCTTGAACTCCTCAAGTGGGCTTCAAGTGATCCTCCTAACTCAGCCTCCTAAAGTACTGGAATTACAGGTTTGAGCCACCATGCCTGGCCGGCTTTATACTTTAGATATCTGTTAGGGCAAATCTTCACCTTCTTCAAAAGAAAGAAAATTATTATGGCTCTTCTTGGTCCTTTTTCTTGTCAAATGATTTTTTAGGGTCCAAAATGTCAACTGTTATGAAAAACACTATTGGATATTTTAAGGGAATGCACTTGATTTCCAGATGGATTTGGGGATAATTGCCAGTTTTCCATTATCAATTCTTCCCATCCATGAACATGACACATCTCTTCATCTATTTGAATTTTCTTTTTTGTGCATATTTGTTAGATTTATTCCTGGGTACCTTCTAGTTTTTGTTGCTATTATAAATGACTTTTTTTTTTCTGAGACAGGATCTCATTCTGTTGCCCAGGCTAGAGTGCAGTGACATAATCATAACTCACTGCAACCTCAAACTCCTGGGCTCAAACAATCCTCCCAGCTCAGCCTCTTGAGTAGCTGGGTCTACAGGTGTGTGCCATGATGCCTGGCTAATTTTTTACTTTTTATGGAAATGAAGTCTCCCTATGTTGCCCAGACTGGTCTCAAACTCCTAGGCTCAAGCAGTCCTCCTGCCTTGGCCTCCCAAAGTGCTGGGATTACAGGTGTGAGCTACCACACTTGGCCTAAATGATGTACCTTAAAATTACTTCTTATAATAGTTTTTGCTGTTATATAGGAATGCTGTTGATTTTTTATATTCATCTTATGTCCAATAGCCTTGATGAACTCTCATTAGTTCCAATAATGCTCCAAAGGAATCTTTTTTTCTACATAAATAGTTAATTCAGCTGCAGATAATGTCACTTTTCTTTTCCTAGACTTGTATCTTTTCTTTTTCATGTCTTATTGTGATTTCTGGGGCTTTTAGTGTTATACTATATTGAATAAAATAAAGGGTTTGGTCTTGACTAGAAAGAGAAGGCTTCTAATAGTTTACCATTGACTATGATATTTGCTGTGGGATTTTGAAAAATACCCTTTATTGGGTTAAGAAAATGACTTTATGTTTCTAGTTTGCTAAGAGTTTTTACTATGAATGGATGTATAATATTTTTATCAAATGCATTTTCTGCATCTATTTAGATGAGATGTTCCTGTAGTATTCTTTATTAATATGAATGGCATTAAATGATTATCTAATGGTAAACCATCCTCGCATTCCTGGGATAAACCCTAATAGGTACTGATTTATATATTTTTTAATACATTGCTAGATATGGTTTGTTAATATTGAGTACTTTATGTTTATGAATAAAACTGGCCTCTAGTTTTCCCTTCTCGTACTTTTTCAATAATATGTACAAGTGTACATATACTATTTTTATAAGAATTAGAGTCATTCAAATTAGAAGGAAATTTAAAGAGTATCTAGTCGAATATTAAAGGAAGTAGCCTTTCTAAAATGGTACAAAGTTAGGGCTGAGCATGGTGATTCATGCCTGTAATACCAGGACTTTGGGAGGCCAAGGCAGGAGGATCACTTGAGCCCAGGAGTTTGAGACCAGCCTGAGCAACATAGCAAGACCCCGTATCTACAAAAAATTAAAAATTAGCCAGACATGGTGATGTGTGCCTGTAGTCCCAGCTACGAGGGAGGCTCCCTTTGCAGATAACCGTCAATGGGCAGGGATGAGGGCTTTATGGTCCCTAAGGGTCCTTGGCAACAGAACAGCTTTGAGGCCAGAATAAGTCCTTGGTCTTAAAGAATGTTCTCTGGTTCAGAAATGGGCCCAGGGTCCCTAAGTGTAGTCTTTCTTAATAGATTCTTAACAGGTCAGAGTGCAAAGACCCTAAGGGCCTGTCCTTAACACCCCCACAGAAGGGTGCTCTAGTAATCTGTCATCCCCCACCTCTCTGGCCACCACCACCCCTCCCCCATATCTCTCAGCAAGCTGCTTCCTGCACCAGCACCCTTGTTTTGCTTGTGCTATTTGTGTCTGCTTCTAACAGCTGGCCCCAGCCTGGCAGCCCCTAGCTCTGAGGATTATCCAATTATCCCATTAGCCCAGCATGTCCTTCCTTCCTCCAGAGCTATTAGCTTCTCATCTCCCTCTCCCTCTCTCTCTGCCTGGGCTTGTCCGTAGCCTCCTTGCTCCTTCCCTGGCCGGGCCGAGGGCTGGGTGAGTCCCCAGTCATACAGCCTCAGAGAACCGGAGCTAGAAGTGGTGTGTGTATCCATCCAGCTGCTTCATCATTTTCAGGGAAGGAAACTTGCTGGCCGTACCCAGAGTCACATGACCAGTTAATGACAGTGGAGACTAAAACCCAGGTCTCTTGACTTCATGGCCATGATCTTTTTTATCACATCTGCTCAGCCTGCCACACCACATGCTCACTGTACTCAGCCCAGGGATGGAGGAGATGCCGCCCCCATCTGCTCTCTGGGAGTCTGTGGTGGAGATTAGAATTCATGGTCTAGCAGGAGGGATGTAGAACACACACTGATGAGAACCAGCATGTTATTCAGGAGCTAAGTCATAACTTAGCAGCAGAAAAGGAAGCAGGTAGCGAACTTCCAGTGCAGGGACAGGTATGAGAGCTAAAGGAGCGCAGAGGGGAGGAGAGGCTCTCAGCAGAGGGGCCTATGTCAGGTGGCTCTGGGACAGGTGGCTCTTCAGATATTCCCTGAAGCATGGGAAGTGCTTAAGCAGGAGACCTTCACAAGGGAGCATCCCAGGCAAAGAGGCCTGCCTGAAAGACAAAGCCAGGGAAAGGGTTAAGAGGATGTTCAGCCAGGACAGGGCAGGGGGAAAGTGGGTGGCCAGAGACCACACCTGCCACCTGGAATGCCACACCAAAGAATGTGGACTTGGTCTGCCACACATTTAGGGTCCAGTAAATGTTTTAGACCAAGGGAAGGACATGCCCGAAGCTGTGCTTGCGGAAGATTAATCTAACTGCTTGTTACTACATTGTGATAAAAGAGACAATCACAGAAGAGGTCTTGTGGAGCTTATCCAGGCGGATAGAGATGATGAGGCCTCAGCTGAGATCATGAGTTTGGGGGCCGGGGTTACCGATGGGTAGAACAGATGGGAGAGATTCTGAAGGTGTTTGGAAAGAGGAATTAGCAGAATGGGATAGATTGGATTTGAGAAGATGGAAAGGAGAAGGTCCCCATTAACAGGATTGGCGAAGAAGCAGAGGCATTAGGAAGGATGGGGTAGGATGGAGGAGGCAGGTGGGGACCCCGCTGTGCTCCAGCCTCTGGCACTCACTGGGTGAGAGCATTTTGCAAAGTGGGCAGAATTTGCTTAACCCTGTGCTGCACGAGACCTTATCCAGCCTCGGTGCCAGCCCCTCAGGCTAGTCTGCCACATAGTCACACGGACCCAACAAATTATTCTGCTGCCCCCACCAGACAGCAAACAAACCTCACTTGGGGTGACTCTGCTGTCACTACAGGAGGAATGTCAGGCTTTGGGATGTATTCTGTTGCTACAGGACTCTGGGCATTTCTGATTCCTTTCAATCCGCATCAGCTAATCACCTCCCACCTATATCCATAAACTTGATTCAGGTGGTGACTTTTTTTTTTTTATACTTTGTCATTCCCTCCTCCCAATCCTGTCTTATCCCTCATTCCTGCTTTGGGCTTCCAGGAACCAAAGACAATTCTGGCCACAAAAGATGAATCATCTTCACTGGCCTTGTGCCCTCCAGGTACAGAGGAGGCTCAGGGGCCCACAAGAGGGTCCGAGTCCCTCTAGGCCAGTGTGCGCCTGGGTGTCCTTGGATTGCACTAAAGACCTAGCCATGGGTCTCAAATTGTTGTACCCTAGTGGCCTCCAACATGAACTAGTTATTGTGCCAGAAGTTCCGTGAGCCTCGTTGTGCCTCTTGGAATAGCACACAGCAAGCTGGTTCCCTCTTCTGGCCTGTTCACCTGCTGCCAGAGCTCTCCCTGAGTCTTCCCCAACCTTACCTCCTCCAGCCATTTTTGGTTTCTAGACCTTCCCTGTCTTTTTTTTTTTTCTTTTTTTTTTTTTGAGACGGAGTCTCACTCTGTTGCCCAGGCTAGAGTGCCGTGGTGTCAGCCTAGCTCACAGCAACCGCAAACTCCTGGGCTCAAGCGATCCTTTTGCCTCAGCCTCCCAAGTAGCTGGAACTACAGACATGTGCCACTATGCACGGGTAACTTTTTCTACATACTTTTAGTTTTCCGGTTAATTTCTTTCTATTTTTTAGTAGAGACGGGGTCTCGCTCTTGCTCGGGCCAGTTTCGAACTCCTGACCTCAAGTGATCCTCCTGCCTCGGCCTCCCAGAGTGCTAGGATTACAGGCGTGAGCCACTGTGCCCAGCCCCTTCCCTGTCTTTATCGCCTTCTTTTGGCCACTTGTTAATTCTGCTGGATGTAATTGAGAGATTATCATCTAGTGGCAGGCTTGTTTACATGTGGTATTTAGTGCAATGATCACCTGTGGTGCCGAGAAATGAGCAAATTCTCAGGTCTCCTACCTTGAATGGGGACCTGGCGAGCCCCTTCATCCTGGGGGAGTCCTAGTAACTGGACGTCAGCACAGCTTGAGGCTGCAGTTGCTTCTTTCCCAGGCGTGTCCCACGAAGTTAGCCCGTGCGGCACTTAGCAACTGAAATGTCCATGCTGTTTTGACATGAACTGATGGTAGGCCCAGTCTTTCTCTTCTCACTTCTCTTCCCAGCACAATGTTTTTTTCAAAATTGTGCAGAATTTTACACTGATCTTACCAATTTTATCTGTCCGGCCCTCTGAGATCATTTCGGATTCTGATTCTGTCAGCCCAGACATTTACTATATCCCTTCGTGAACAGATGGGACAGTATGCAGCTGAATACAGGAAGTGATCCATAATCAGTGCCCCTTGCCTAGGTCATCTGCCAGTTCCACACCCACCTCCCAGTCCCCAGAGACCAGAGGCTTTCAGGTACTTGGCTTAAATTCATACTGCGTTTCTCCATCTGGCAGTGGTTGGGCGATGTCAGTGAGCAGAATATAGAAACTGCTCAGCAGTCCTCTTTCCCCACTGTTTTCCTTCCCTTCCAGCCTCCTTTCCACTCAAGAACACTGGCCTGTAATCTTGGTGCTTTGGGAGGCCGAAGCGGGAGGATCGCTTGAGGCCAGGAGTTTGAGGTTACAGTGAGCTGTGATGGTGCCGCTGTACTCCAGCCGGCACAACAGAGCAAGACCCTGGAGTTATTGCTCGGCTGCCCTTTTCTGTTTTCTGAACTGAGAATGGATTTATTATTGCAATGATAATAATAATCCTGGGCATGTATGTTACATATATTTTCCAAATCACTGTCACGTTTATTACCCTAAAAGTATGCGTAGCGGCACAGACGGTGACTTGCCCAGTCAGAAGTCAACGGCAAGGCTAGGGGTCGAACCTGGTGTTTTGACTCCCCATTCAGAGCTCGGTGAAGCAGGGTGGTGGTCGCGGGATTATGTGGCATCTCTGGACTAGGAGGAAGAGAGAATCAAGCTGAAGCCCCGAGAGACAGCCTGCGGGTAACTGCAGGATGCCTGGCCAGGTCCCTCCAGTCCTCCTGAAAGTTTGGGAACCAACAGAACAGCCGTGACATTGGACCCTGGGACTAAATTTTCCTAAGAGAAAAACGTGATAATTTCTAAAAGTCCCATCTATCTTTAACAATTCCAGAAATCTCTGAATATAAACCAGGCTCTATCTCCCCTCACTCCCCTTTCCAACCCAACTAGAAAATGTGGGTGGGTTGAGAAAGAACAGAAAAGAAAGATCAAAACTGTGACAACCCTCTGACAACATTTTAACTTGAAAATTGCCTCCAAATGGATGGCATAATTCTGCGTAGGCAGATGTAAATCAGGCGCAGATTTACTCAGATCTTCTTCCTTCTTATTTCCTAACAAACACCCGGAAGAGATGGGGCCCTGAGCTGCCTGCTGCCCTTTGACGGGCCAACTGGACTTGGCCTGCTCTGCAGAGCCCATCCCAGCTCCTCAGTTGGGTGTGACTGTCTCCGTCTGCAGACCCCCAGAGCTTGTGTCTTCCTCATGCCATCCCCAGACCATTTCTGGCTCATTCTCCTCAGTCGATTGTTGCCTCCCTGCGCACCCCGCCCCCCAGGCTCAGAGTGCATCAGCGGGTCCTTGCTCATTAAGTGGCTGGGAGAGGGACAGAGAGCTAGGAGAGAGGGCTCGGGTCTTACAGCACTATCTGAGGGCTTAGCTGGTCATTCGGTGCCAGTCTAAGTGGCGGATTGTACAACATCCCACCTCCCAAAAACCAAAAACGCTTCCTTGGACAAAGCAAAGAAGTGTGAGTCATTCCTTGCAAAGCCCTCCCTTAGAGGACCCTAAGTTGGTTACACCTGTCACCTGCCCAGCCTCATGCTGACTCCCCAGCCTGGCCTCTCCCTGGGCCCAGCCCCTCTCCAAGCCTAACTCGTGGGAGGCAGTGGAATTTGTCAGAAAGTTCCGCTGAGCTTCTCTTTCTCCTCTGGAAAAAGAAAGGGTTTCGCCAGAGGGTCTGAAAAGGTGCTTCTGGCACCAGGCTCTGTGTTCCCTGTGTGTGTCCCCTCCTTCGAGGCTGTGTGAGTCATCTGACATTCTCCCGCCCCCTCCCCCGGCTCTGCATCCTGACAGGGGCTGTCCTAACAATGACAGTGACTGCTAATGATGAGTGACAGCTGCACCGAGGGGGGCACCTTGGGACAGAGAGAGCAGGGGTGTGGGAGGTTCAAGAGCTGGTGGTGATCTCACCCTTACAGAGCAGGAGAGGGCCAGGGAGGGAGCCACTTGCCTCACAGCACACCTCGGTCTCCCCAGGTTCGTCCCCTCTGAGGTCATCTCTCCCATCAGCAGAGGGGCATTGCCTGATGTGCTCAGGCAGCACCTGTCCAGCCCAGGAGCTCAGGGAGAAGGTGTCCAGCCACCTTGGGGAGAGCCTGTAGCAGTGGCCGTGGTGGGGAACTGCAGGGCACGGCAGGCTGGCAGCAGCCTGCCAGGCACAGAGTACTGGCCTGACCCACCTTCCCTGCGGCCCCAGGAGCCGGGGCGGGCTGCACAGAACCTTGCTCACTCCCTGAGCGCTTGGCTTCCCCCAGGTTCCTGCTTCCCCACCACAGCTGAAAAGAAGGCCAGCCTCCCATGTTGGGGATACCGAGTCTCAGGAGATCCAGGGGGCATTGGCAGCTCAGCTCATTTCCTCTCGCTCCCCGGCTGCCCGTCTTCGCTGTCCTGCTGTGGTTTGCCACCCCTGGTCCGCACACAGAACTGTGGCTCTATCCCTCTTCCTCAGTTGCCACCCAGAAGAGTGGGCCTTAATACAAACGAAGAGAGCTTCAAAGCAGGGATTTGGGAGGGGTGGCTATTGGAAGAGGTGACAGGGGAGCCCTCCAGAAGGCCTGTCTCTCATGAGGGCCAGTGATGAGCCAAGTCCCAGCCTGAGCCAGGCCTCTGCTCTCTGGCTTCCCTGTGGCCCTGGCCATGCCTGCTGTAGAGAGGGGCTGGGGCCGCCAAGGACATGGGTCTGTGATAGGACTCTTGTGCTTGGACAGGCCTGAATGAAGCATGCCATCCACCCCTAGCCCTTTGGGAAGAGAAGGGAGAGGGCAGAGGGGCCCTTAGAGCTGCAGAGCTTGGAGCAGCCCGGGCCACAGCCACCAGCAGCGGGGACCAGGGCAGAGCCTGCACCCTGTAGGGCTGGGCAGTTTCTCATTCCCTTCATCCGGCTTCACATCTCCCTGGTGTTGTTGCTCACTCCCTTCTGTTGAGGTGGGCTCTGCCCACAGGCACGTTCATGTTGCATGTGTATATTGTTTTATGGTCAGAAGGATGACACATGTATGTGGTCATGTCTCTGCACATGTGCTTACACTTAGGCTTGTTCACAGTGGGAATCCACACGGGGTGCGTGTGGACATTGGACACGAGGCCCCTGGGGACCCGAGGAGGCCTGGGCGCCGGAGCTGGCCCAGGGAGGACTTGGGCACACTCGTACCCAGAAGCTTTTCCTGAGCCCCTGGCCCTGCCCTCCCAAACCGAAAGCCTGTACCCAGGTGGCCCAGCACCCATAGCCTGGTTCCCAAGAAGTCTCTCAAAAGGCTGGAGAGACAAGGTTTCTTTCTTTCCCCTTTGTAGTTTTCTTTCTGGCCTCTCTCCACCAAGTGGTGGTGAGGACCGATAGCATCTGCACTTGTGGCTTCCCCAGGCACGACCCAGACTGCTGTTCCACCATCAGCGCACAGGCGGTGCAAACCCCCCGAGGGAGCAAGCTGGTGTGGACAGGGAGTGACCTCGGTGCATTTATATCAGTGGTTCTTAACCCTGGCTGTTCATAAGAACCCCAGGAAGGTACTGCTGCTTGGGTCCATCCAGGCCGGTTAATCCAGCGTCTCTGGGGCAAGGGGCTCCGGCTTCAGTATTTATCCAAGCTTCCTAGGTGTTTCTTCAGTGCAGCCAGTCTAGAGGACTTCTAATACCAGTGAGATAGCTGAAGCAATTCTGTGCTGGTTTGGGGACAGTGACACGTGCATCCAGGTAGTAAAAAGTATAAACATGTGCAATGGAAAGAAATGAAATCCAGGAAAGTGGTTGTTTCTGGACACGGGAAGCAGAGTAATGATGTGGGGAGGGGTCAGATGCATCCTCTGTAATGTTCCATTTCTTAAGCAGAGTGGTGGGGACATATTATTTTATACTGTTTGTTTGGTTGAAATAGTTCATCATTAAGTTAATGGGGAAAAAAAGGGCATAGATTTTGCAGTCGTACAGAGCTGGGTTTTAAGTTCACTGCTGCCACTTACTAGCTGTGTGACTGGGGCAGGGACTTCACCTCTCTAAGCTTGTTAATCACCTGTAAAACGGGGCTTCCAGGGCTGTGTGATTGCCCATGAAGTTCTAACTTCTTCCCGGGTCCCAGCCTGAATGAGACTGAACTGGGACAATCACAGCTCCCTGCCAACCCCAGTCAGGAGCAGGTTGCTAATTGTCCCCAGCCCTCAGACCTCTCTGGCACAGAGGATGGCACCATCTTCCCAGGCAGGAGGCCCCAGAGGCAGGTGTCAGCACAAAACAAATCCCTTCCTTACAGGCTTCTTTTGCTGGGAACTGGGGGAGGGAGACTCCAGGGGAAGGCAGTCTAGCCCCAGTCCAGTTCTGTCTCCAGATATCTCTGCAGCCTCTCAGCTGGGGGGTGGAGCAGGGCATGATTTGGGGGTACAGCTCTGAGAAGGTAACATGCGAAGAGATTGTCCCCTAAGGATGTCAGGAGGTAATGAGGGAGGGAGGAGCCAGTTCCCACACCATGAATGCTTGGGGCTGGAGGGTGAGCCGCTGGGGAAAGAACCCCATCTGCCACAGCCGCCGTGGGCCCTCTCACAGAAACGCAGGTCTGGGGGCCGGGCATGGGCATGTGGACTTCGGAGCAACCAGACAGCCTGTCGCCTCAAGGGTAGGAGCCTGGGGAGGCCCCAGGGCAGGCAGGGTCTGTCTGCACGCATTTGCACACTCTGTCGCACACACACCACACACACCCGTGTGTGTACTCGAGGCCTGGTTATAGAGCAGGGAAAGGAATCAGACACCACTCTCACTGGACAAGCTTAAAACACAATGTGGCTCATTTTTATTTTATCTCAGAAAAACACATTCCCTTTAGAAGGAAAGGCAGTTAGGGCCTCTAACTGGGCCGCTCTGAGCTGCCCCTGCACACGCCCATGGCCTGCCAGCCAGGACCTCTCCCCTGGGGCCTGAGCCCATGTTCTGGCACTGCTCCGTTACAGCTCTCTGTCCTTGATCCCAGCTTTGTCACCCCAAGAGATGGCCCTGGGACTGAAAAGTACATGGCAGCAGGAGAGGACTCCCTGGGACTCCCTGGGCAGAGACTCTGGTGCCAGGTTAGCAGCAGGACTGGCAACAGACCCAGCAGCCAGGGAAGGAAAGATAATAAAATAAAAAGGATTTCCTCACACTTACATTTTCTCCTGGAAAAAAAACTGTCAAATGCCACATCTGGGCCCAGCAGCTGCTGAACCCCAGGAGTCTAGGGAGGGTGACGTGTGTATAACAGGGGGCCTGTGGGAGCCTCTCCCCAGCTGCAGGGCCAGGCCAGTCTGCTGCGCCGCAGCTGCTCTGTGGAGACAAGGTGGCATTTCTAGATGCTCTGGAATAGGGGACTGGGCCCTGCCCAGCCAACACGCTGCTGGCGCTGTGGCCCTGGCCTGGTGCAGAGGCTCACAGCACGAAATATCTGCTTCCTTGGACCCCCAGCCCTTCTTGCTGGGCCTCATGCTGCTCCAGCCCGGGGCTCCCTCCTCGCAGTCCAAAGTGGGAACCGGCTGCCCACAGGGTCTCCCGGCACACTCATTCTCTTCTCCCAACAGGACTGGTCCAGCCAACCAGGAAGATAAAGATTTTCTTCACTTCAGAAGGGGCAAACTCCATGGACCATCAGGACACTCCTGCTCCATCCTGGGCCAGGGGATCCTCTAGGCCAGGGGACTCTGGGCACACGTCCTTGAGCTCGTGGCCAAGGAGCTCCACGTCAGAGAGACCCATGTCCCCGTGGGACTCATGGGCGCTCCCTCCACTGACCAGCCCCAGGGCGTAGCCATTGGGCCGCCGCTCGGGATGGGGAGCGCTGCCGTTGGCCCACACCCCTGGGGGGTGGCCATTGAGGCGGAGGCTGACCTGCTCTCCGTCACTGCCATGAGCTGCCATGGCCCGGGCACTGGTGCCAGCTGCCTTGAAGGGTTCTCGCTGCCTTAGGACGTGGCTGCGAATGATCTTGCGGAAGGTCTGGCGGAACTCACGGATGCGGTAGGCATAGATGAAGGGATTCACGACAGAATTGGTATGGGAGAGGACGATAGCCAGGTACATGAGCCAGAGAGGCGCATGGCTGCACTCCGGGCAGAAGAAGGTGATGCAGTTGATGATGTGCAGCGGCAGCCAGCAGAGGGCGAAGAGCCCCACGATGATGGCCAGTGATTTGGCCGCGTGGACCTCTTTCTGCAGCGTGGACCGAGCCCGCTCCCCAGGCAGCGGCTGGCTCTCCATCTGTTTCAGCTGTCGCCGGGCAGCCAGGAAGATCCGCAAGTAGACACCCAGCATGAGCAGCAGGGGCACCAGTACACAAGCAAAGAAGTTGTAATACACCATGTAGTTCATGGGCACCACGTCCTCGAAGAGACAGGCCACCTGGCCGTCCCCACAGCTCTGCGAGTGGTTTTTGCCCTCCTTCGGCTGACCACAGTTGTTCCAACCCAGCATGGGAGTCAGGCCGATGGCAAATGACAGCACCCAGCAGATGGCAATGATGCCCTTGGCCCTTGTGCCAGTCACCAAGCCATTGTACCTGAGGAGAAGAGAGCAGGGTCAGAGATCTGAGAAACCAGGGTTAGGAAGGGCCAAGAGTTGAGAGACACAGAGTGGACCCTGCTCCCCCATTTAGTGGCTGGAAGGTCTCAGATCACTCGCTTCCTGCCTCCTCAGCCCTGTATCTTCTTGTGTTAAGTGGAGGTGGGAAGCCTCGCCTTTCTCACAGGCTGCTGGGAGGTAACGAAGAGTAGGCACCCCAGAGGGGGAAACCACTGTAAAAACGTCCAGGTGATCATTAAATAGTTTTAGGAGTAGTCCTGGGACTTAAATAGTTTGGTTTGAGGGGGGGAAAAAGTATCACCTCCATGTTGGTTGAACGTTGTTGATGCTACAACACGTTTCCCTTCAGAGAGTGGGACAGGTCTGGGGGGCAGAACCAGCCAGATCAGACCTGCAGGTGTTTCAGGCCTCTCGTACTCCATGCCCTGTTCTTCCCCATTTGACTTGGGGTCTCAGGAGAGGCAGCACAAGGGGGTCATGGAGGGGTAGAGGTCTCAAGCCAAATGACATACCATTGCTTCCTTCCAAATCCACCCACAACCCTCTGGAGAGAAATGAGATAATTGCATCTTAACATTTATATGGTGATCTTAACATTCAAGAGGAAACACTCGGATGAGGTACTGAGGTCCAGAGCATAGGAATCTGCCTCGGATCACTCAGTGTTCTGGAGAACCTGCTGATACCCAGGCCCAGACTCCAGGAGAGGCTTGTTCTGCCAGCCAGGAAGCAGACCTCAGCCCCGCAGGAAAGGTGGCATAGACTTTATGAAAGAATGGACAATCAGGCTGGGCGTGGTGGCTCACTCCTGTAATCCTGGCTCTCTGGGAGGCCAAGGCGGGAGGATCACTTGAGCTCAGGAGTTTGAAACCAGCCTGAGCAAGAGCAAAACCCTGTGTCTAAAAAAATAGAAAACAGCCAGGCATTATGGTGGGTGCCTGTAGTCCCAGCTACTTGGGA
Source organism: Avahi laniger (assembly GCA_963575035.1). Classification (NCBI taxonomy): domain Eukaryota; kingdom Metazoa; phylum Chordata; class Mammalia; order Primates; family Indriidae; genus Avahi; species Avahi laniger. The sequence goes on along the minus strand of CAUYSK010078936.1, from coordinate 8,605 downwards.
GGCTGAGGCAAGAGGATGGCTTGAGCCCGGGAGTTTGAGGTTGTAGTGAGCTAAGATGACACTACTGGACTCTATCCAGGGTGACAGAGTGAGACTCTGTCTCAAAAAAAAAAAAAAGGACAATCAAAAAAATAGTCTCAGGAAGGTATCCTCGATGATCACTGAGGGATGACCTTCTGTTTAACAGTTTTGATTCTGCAAGACCAGACTACCGATCCCTCTACCTGGTGGAAACCCTACTCGTCCTTCAAAGTCGGGCTAAAGATTTTCTTGGAGAAGTTCCCTACCCAAACACAGCAAATCCCGACCTCATCTGGACCCCCCGACGGCAGGACTTTCCTGCATCCATGTCTTCATCGCCGGCTCTGAGACAGGGACACACAGTAGGTGCCAAGGAAAAATGTGTTCTACTTCTTTCAGAGTTGGAAACATTCACAGAAACGATCTGGTCCCTGGGTGGCAAATACAGGTGCCTACAGGTAACATCCGCAAGAGGCAGGGAGGTGGGGTGTTTATGCGGTCTGCGCTGCCGTGCAAAATATACATCCACTGTTACCAGGTCTAAGGAGGGGCCGGAGATCTGACTTTCCAGGTAAAGTCTCTCAAGATTTAAATTTTGTCAACTAATTCAAATTAAGGAGAAAAAGAAAACCTGGTGGCATCTGACCTCTTATCTAGTCTACCCGCCTCATTTTACAGGTAGGGAAGCTGAGGCCCAAGGACAGGAATGGACCTGCCATGGACATCCCAGGAGCCCAGAGGCAAGTCAGGCCAAGGTAAGTCCATCCTTCTGAATCTCTTATGTCAATTCTGAATCCACACAGTAACCACACAGGCCCATGCTCAGGAGCTCCTTAGCCGTATCCAGCAGGGGCTTGGCCACCTGCAACAGGACCTTGCAGGAGGAGGGTTACGGACTTGCCCATTTCTGCTGAGCGACAGAGAGCTGCCACTGCGTCGTCTCCTGTCCTGCAGCTGCAAACATGAAGTCGCAGGCCTTTTTTATTCCCCCACTCATACTTAACATAGCATTTACTCTGCGCCAGGCACCCATTTGAGCGCTCTACAAAGAGTAATTTATATAATCCTCATTGAATGGGAGGCTACACTGATTTTGATATCTTTCCTGAGAAAAGCACATCCCTGCCTGTGTTCTGGACCTAGTGCATTTCTGTAAACAGCAGTCTTCTGAAACTTTGTCTCTGATCCTCAGTTTCCTCCTTTGTAAAATGGGACTGAGTCCCGGACCTGTCGGCACTACCCCCTAAGGGCAGAATGTAGAACCAATAGGTGGAAATTACAGGGAGGCAGATGGCAGCTCAGGGTAGGTAAGAACTTTCCAGCTGAGCTGATCACAGGAGAAATGGGTTGCCCTGAGCAGTAGTGAGTTTCCTGTTGTCTGAAGCAATCAAGCAGAAGCAAGCAGCCACAGGGCAGTACAGAGCTGCCTGGGCCCTGGGGCCACCTGCTTTGCTGGTTTTCAAATTGTTCTCCAACAGCAGACCTTCCTCTCCACATTCCCGGGAAGTCACAGAGGCGGAGCTGCTGGGGAAGAGAACGGGCTTCATACGTATTTACTGAATCAGTGAGTGGTGGGGACACCAGGGCCCAGCCCGGAGGCTTCTAGGAACAGACATGGAAATCCCTTCTAGGAACACAACTGTCCAGCTGTCTACTTGTACAGAGGAGGGAACCCCACGAGGGGAGTCTTCACTGCACTCTGCAAAGACAGCCCAAAACAAATGTTAATAGCACTTGCCTATATCTGCAAAGAACACCTCTGCAAGGGTTCCCACCATTGCCTTCAGGGAGGGAACAGCATGGGGGAAGCGGCTGGGGGACAACTTCCCACTATTCTATACTCTTGTTCCTTTTTTTTTTTTAGACAGAGTCTCACTCTGTTGTCCTGGCTAGAGTGAGTGCCGTGGCTTCGGCCTAGCTCACAGCAACCTCAAACTCCTGGGCTCAAGCGATCCTCCTGCCTCAGCCTCCCGAGTAGCTGGGACTACAGGCATGCACCACCATGCCCGGCTAATTTTTTCTATATATTTTTAGTTGTGCAGATAATTTCTTTCTATTTTTAGTAGAGACGGGGTCTCACTCTTGCTCAGGCTGGTCTCGAACTCCTGACCTTGAGCGATCCACCCGCCTCAGCCTCCCAGAGTGCTAGGATTACAGGCGTGAGCCACCGCGCCCGGCCTCTTGTTCTTTTTGAATGTTTAGTGCATGCAAGTATTATTTATATTTTAAAAAGCACAAATAGATTAACTTTTTTATTCAAAAGAAAGCCACTTAGGCTGAGAACCCTAGTGGCCAGGGGCCTGGGACAGCATCAGGGCCCAAATGGAACCATGGCAGAGCCTCGGCCAGGCCCAGCAGCATCCCCTGGGCCACATCTGTGACTAACACAGTCACATCTTGGCCTCCCAGACCCCAGACATAGACCTTCCAGCTGCAAGAGGTGCCAAAGCCATCCAGCATGACATTTTGCCATTCTAGGAAGCCCAGGGTTGTCAGGGGACGCAAGTGCCAGATCTGCTGCCCACCCCCTCTGGAGGTGCCCTCTGCATCTCCGCATCCTCCAGCTGCCCCTTCCTGGGGGATCCCCGTCACCCACATTAGGGGCTCACCCTGTGGTCCAAGAATATGCCCCATGATCCTAGGTGGGAATCTGTGTGCTTTTGTACCGCACTGAGGAGAAGGTGGGGCTTCCCTAGGTTGTCCAAAGGAGTCTTAAAGAGCCACTGACCCACAGGGGAAACCCAAACTCCTTCCCCTGGCACGGACAGGCCTGAGTCAGCCTCCACCCTCCCTGCCCACTCTCTTCATCTTTCTGTCACTCAGCAGCCAGGTCACCTCTCCCCGGCCTAGTGCCCACATGCTCATTCCGTCCTCAGGGCCATTTCCCAGGCTTTATCCCCTCCCGAAGCACCTGCCCCAACACACGCGCCAGGAAGACCCCGCCTATCCTGCAGGACCCATCAGGCGTCACCTCCTCCAGGGAGCCCTCTCTCCCAGTCCTGCCCTCCTTATAAGTCAGCCTGATTCACCACATATGACTTCAGGCCTCGGCACCAACTGCCACCCTACACCTTGGCCTGGTCCTCGACGAGCGAGGGCACCCACCAGGGCTGCTGTGAGAGGCACGAGACAGTGGTGCAAAATCCCCTGGGATGAGAAGCCTGCATCTCTTGTTCTGAGTCCTCCATCCTCTGGGGACACACACACAGCCACATCTCCGCCTCTGGCCCCGCTTTTCTCACGGACATACTTGACTGGGCCCTGCCCCAGCCCAACACGTTCGCTGCACTTGGGAAAGAGTAGATAGATTTTTCTAAAACGGAATTCTTTAGAAAAATGTGATAGTGAGGGGTACAGCCCTGGGGTTCGGCATCCAGGGCACTGATCAGAGACTAGACCTCGGAGTAGCCAGTGATCTTTCTCAGTGGAGCAGGAAACAGCGGAGGCGGCGCTCCCAGCTGTGCGGGGGACAGAGGCGGGGGGGAGGAGAGGGAGCCCCAGCCAGGCATCGACTCCAAGCCCCCCCTCACACCCAGCTTGCTCTCAGGAGCCCCCACATGGACACCTCCACGTGCCCAGCAGCCCAGGGCCTCAAGGAAAAGGAAAGTGAAGGGACCAGAGGGCCAGGAATCCATCCACGTCAGGAGATGCTCCTGTGTCCTTCCCTGGCTCTGGCTTCCCCATGAGTAACAGGAGGGCCATAACACCCGCCCTGGCCACCGCACTGGGCGGGAGATCAAAGGAGACGCTGTGCTAACATCCTTTGCAACTGTAAAGCTCTGCCCATGGCGGCGAGAGCAACACGTCATCCTCCCCCCAGCTCCCTGTGGAAGAGACTGGCCAGAGCCTTCCAGAGCCTCACCAAGCACAGCTCAAAGGGCCCACGGTCCGGATGGAACTGAAGTCCAGCTCCCAAAGGTTGTGGAAGTCAGGATGCAGACAGGTCGGGGAGGGGGCTGAGGGACAGCTCCATGGCTCCAAACCTCTAGCAGCTCAAGAAAGATCTGAATCCCCACCCCATCTGCCCCACCAACCTCCACAGGGTCCTCGTCACTTTCATCAACTCACTGGACCCTCATGATACCTTTGTGAGCTCAGAGGGACAGGGAGACTTATTCCATTTTGTAGATGAGGAAACAGGCCCAGAGAGGGGCAGCTGGCTTTCCATAGCCACACATCATATCCCATCCTCCTACGTCAGGGATTCTTGACTCTCAGAAAACCGAGAGGGAGCCAGGTGCAGTGGCTCATGCGTATAATCCTAGCACTCTGGGAGGCTGAGGTGGGAGGATCGCTTGAGGTCAGGAGTTCGAGACCAGCCTGAGCAAGAGCGAGACCCCACTAACAATAGAAAAAATTAGCCAAGCAACTAAAAATAGAAAAAAAAAATTAGCTGGGCATGGTGGCGCATGCCTGTAGTCCCAACTACTCAGGAGGCTGAGGCAGAAGGATCGCTTGAGCCCAGGAGTTTGAGGTTGCTGTGAGCTAGGCTGATGCCATGGCACTCGCCCCGGGCAACACAGTGAGACTCTGTCTCAAAAAAAAAAAAAAAAAATTAAAAAAAAAAAAGAAATGCACATTGACTGTATAAATTGAAATTGATGTTATTAGGATGAGAAAAGGAAAAAGAACAAACAAGAGAGTGGTGGGCAAGGGCCAGATGTTCTTCAAAAGACTAGAAACAGGCTCCAGCTAAAGCTGGGATTTGATTTTCATTATGAAGTCAGTATGGACTAGAGAGTGGCTTCTAACTGATCTTCCTCTTAAAGTTGATTTAACATTTTCAAATTCCACTCAAATTCCTCACCTTGGCCCCTCCAATTTTGCTATCCTATTCTAGAGCTCATTCGGTTGTTACATAGAGCTTGGACTTAACAACTGTAAGTCAATTCTTCCTTTTAAGATTTTTGAAGACTTTGGTCTTCAAAACACCTTTTCTTTGCAAAAGAGCAGAAAAGATAGAATAAAATGTTAGTGTTGCCCTCTTTCCTATACTGCTTTATGCTCCCAACTCTCACTCCACATGGAGCGGTTCATTCTCTCTTTGTGCAACAAATATCTGTTGATGCCTACTCTGTGCCCAGCACCGTTTAAGGGCTGTGGATGAAGTGGTGAGTAAAGGAGAGGAAGACTTCACTCTTGTGGAACTTACATTCTAGTGAGGGGGAGACAGATCCTAAACAAATAAACACACACTGCTTCAGGAAGGGACTTTGGATCTGGCTCAGAGTGAGACAGGAAGCCATTGCGAGGGCCTCATGCAGAGGAATGAAGTGGCATTTTAAAAAGGCTAACTTAGGCTGCATGATGGAGAATGGTTAGTAGGGTGAGAAACTAGCTAGGAGGCCACTGGAGAAGCCCCAATAAGAGATGATGGTGGCCGGAATTAGGGTGACTAGCCATAGAGGGGGTGAGAAGTAGTACAATTTGGGGGCATAGTTTAAAAGAAGAACTGTCAGAATTTGTTGAAAAATTGGACAAACTCAGAAAAGAGAGCCATGAAAGGTGTAGCTAAAGTTTTAGGCTTAAGCAACCGGGCAAATACAGTTTTACAGAAATGAGTTGGAGGGCTGAAGGCAGGTTAAGTGCAGGGGAATGAAGAGCTCTGCTCTGAATTCTCAGATCTCCAAATGGAGACATCCAGGTGGCAACAGCATTCTAGAAAGTGATGAAGCTGGAGCTCTTCGTCTGAGACTTGTCACACACATGGAATTTAAAGCTGTGCATGAACACACCAAGGGAGCGCAAGAATGCACAGAGATGGCGAAGATTCAAACCAAAATGGGATGGAATAGCTAAAAATTAAATAGTCGAAGTTGTTTTATTTGACATTATGCATGTTAGTACACCAAACACTATTGCAGAGGCTGAAATTATATCTATCCACTCTCTATTATTCTGCCTCATTTTGTTAGCCAAATTTTTATAAGCGTTTATTGGCTGTAAAAGGATGACACCACAGTTTGTGGCCTGCGCCCCTGCAGGAATGTAGTTGTAATTTACTGATTTGGGGAAGACCAGGAACAGACTTGAGAGGGGTGTGGTCAGAGCAGTAAATCAAAATTTGAGACAATCAAGGGGAAATGTTGAATAGGCTGTTAGATAGGAAAGAATGAATTCAGGGGAGAGGTCTGGTTTGAGATTAGATGTGGTTTTATCAACATACAGATAGTGTTCCCATGGGCGGGGGTGTGAGAAGCTAGAGAAGAAATAATCAAGGATTGGGCCCAGTGGGTTCTCCAGTGACTGGAGGTGGAGAAGGTATTGGGGAATGGGAAGGGAAACAATGAGGTAAAGGAGGAAAATACAGAAGTGGTGCCTAATATGCTAAATTATCTTAAATATTACAAGATCGTAAAATACCAAAAAGCCTCAAGAGACTTTCCAAACTTAGCACAAGCATAGAGTACCATGGGTTTGATTTACTTCATCTCTGCATTTAATTCTAAATATCCCCAGGATTACAGATACAAATCTGCTAAGAAAAGAATTATGTCATCCAGATAATTTTGGGATTGCTTTCCCAAAGAGATGTTTTAGGATTCTGTATTCAGCTAGTCAGTGTTACCCACTGTCTACAGATTTTGGCTGAGTGTGATTTGTGGAGCAGGACACTTGGTGCTGCTCCTCACCCCACACTGCCCTGCAAAGGGTGACGCTCTTTAGAGTCTCTCTGCCATGAATTTGAAGGGTTGAGGGCTGGATGGTCACATAATTCCCAGGGGTTTTGTTTCTTTACGTAACTTTAAGTAAGCCCAAGGGGGGCTACACCACTTGATTTGACTTTGCATTTTGCACTTCGCAGGTTGTGCCAAGATCTTTCCCTGGAACACTGAACCTGAGGATGGAGAAGCCCTCCAACGTGTCTGTGGATAGAACTTAGGAGTCTGTGAATTTGAATGGGAAAAACATTACACCTTTATTTTCATTAACTTTTAATTGAAATTAAACAATTCCTTCGATATGGATATAGGCAGCAAATTACATTCTTTTTAACAGTACCTGGACTTTGTCACCAATAGAAATCATAGATATTTTCATATCACCTTACAATTGTTTCAGATATCTCCAAACATCATCTGTGCTCATCACTATTTCAGAATTGCAGTAATTCTTAGACTTGCTGCTATTATTTATTGTGTTAGTAATGAAGTACATATACACATATCTGTATTTCCAGGTAATTGGTTTCCTCTGTAATCTTTTGCATCTTGCTTTATGTACTTAGGCATTTCATCCCATTCCGAGAAGCGGCTTCAGTGGACTTTGGTAGGGGACCATGGTGCAGAAAGGCGGAGGCCCTTGCTGTCTCTGAACTTGTGTTCTCTGTTCTTTTCGTGCACTTCCCACTTCTTGGCACCACACCTCTCTTAGAGATAGTGTGATGATATTCTACTGGATATCTTGATGCTTTAGTCAATGGCATGGTGTCTTTTCTCGTCAGAGGTTTTAGGTGGTATAGTACGCTATTATTCCTTTTTCTCTATGGCTTCCAGGTTTTCAGTATTTCCTGGAAAGGCCTTTCCCATTAAAAAGTTATAAGTGTATACTGTAACTCTCCAATATTTTATTTCAACGTTTGTATAGGGCTTTTGTTTTGTTTTCCTTTTTTAATTTTTATTTTATCTGTTTTTTTTTTTTTTAGAGATGGGGGTCTCCATATTTTGTCCAGGTTGGCCTCAAACTCCTGAACTCAAGCAATCCTCCCACCTTAGCCTTCTGAGTAGCTGGAACTGCAGTGCGTGCTGCTATGGCTGGCTTGTTTTGTTTTTCATCTTGCACTTCAATCCCATTGGAATTTGTTTTTATGTCTGCTGTGATATAAGGATCTAACTGTTCTATTTGTTTTCCTAAAATGGCAGCCAGATATCCCAACATCATAATTGGGTAGTCAATCTTTTCCTCACCACTTTTTAAGTAGTTTTATTGTACTATAACTGCTGTACAATAAACTATACACATTTAAAGTGTCCAATTTGATAAGTTTTGACATATATACACACCCATGAAACCATCACCACCATTGAGAGAGTGAACTATTTTTATTTTATTTTATTTTATTTTTTTGAGACAAAGTCTCACTGTGTTGTCCGGGCTAGAGTGCCGTGGCATCATCATAGCTCACAGCAACCTCAAACTCCTGGGCTCAGGCGATCCTACTGCCTCAGCCTCCCGAGTAGCTGGGACTATAGGCATGCACCACCATGCCTGACTAATTTTTTTCTATATATTTTTAGTTTTCCGATTAATTTCTTTCTATTTTTAGTAGAGACAGGTTCTCGCTCTTGCTCAGGCTGGTTTTGAACTCCTGAGTTCAGACGATCCGCCCACCTCGGCCTCCCAGAGTGCTAGGATTACAGGCGTGAGCCACCGCGCCCGGTCATAATAAGGAATTTTTTACCAATTAGATCAGCAAAGTTTTAAAAAGAATGATGAAATCCAGTGCTTATAAAGATATCTTATAGGTACACTAACAAGTGGGAATGGCTCTAACCCTTCTGAAGGGTTGGCCAGTTATATTGAATTATATTAAATATATTCTTTGACTCTGCAAATTCACTACTAGGAATTGGCTCTGAAGAGA
>CAUYSK010078935.1:0-22586 GCA_963575035.1 Avahi laniger | reverse complement strand
AAAGGGGTGGGGGGAGATGAGGAATACAGGTAATTCTGTTTAAGGGCAATAAGTGGTTACTAGGGAGGATGAGCGGATGGGAGGAAACAGATTGACTTGTAAATGATTCTCTTTGGAAATTAAATTAACCTGAGAGACAGGAATTATATTTAAAATGATTTGGGCCAGGTCTGGTTGCATTCTTAATCTTCTTTCCTGCGCTATAGTGAGATACCAGGGAGGGGAAGGAAAGGCAATTGTTCCTTTTGACAGGTCCGTCTGGTTTTGTGCAGGTAGGAGGGAAAGCCCTTCCCAAAGCCTGTTGATCTCTAAGGGTCTTTAATTCAAAACACTCTTTATACCAAGGAGTCATATTTTGGGGTGAAATTTCCTGAGCTCCTTGATTCGACTTTGCTGCATTTGGGATTTATATGGTTATTTGGTAACATTGTTTAAGAACTACTGAGTCTCAATGCAATCCTACATATTGGATAAGAATATAATTTACACTATGTGAAAAAGTAAGACAGGACATATTACGAGGAATCACAAAGACCAATCCTTATTAATTTTTTAAAGATTATGTTTTATAAGACAACACTTAAATGTGTGCAGCTATTTTCTTACATTGAAAGACTTCGAATGTTTAAAATATTATGGCAAATAATCAACTTTAAAATTGTTTAGTCCACACTGAGTTATTGTGCATGCAAAACATCTTAATTATTGATAAGCTAATGTGTTATATACCAATATCTGCTTAAAAATATTTAAAACCAACCATACTTGTGGCATGATAAAATCATGGAATTGAATCGGGTTTATACTCACGTAGAATACTGTTGAAATTATTCCACTTCATTTTTAAAACCTGAAAATATTTTTAGTATCTCTGACTTTTTTTGCCAGAATGACCGTGTCATGTATGTGTATATTATTGTTACAGCCCTACCAGATTCATTGCCTGCTGCTCAAGAGGAAGCCAATGCATCGAGACAGCAGGAGCTAGAGCAGAAAAAGAGTTTAATAACACAGGCACCATGCGAGGAGACAGGAAGAAATTCTCAAATGCCTAGCTCTGAGAATTTGGGAGAAAGGGTTTTTAAACATAGTTTGATGGGCAAAGCACTAGGCAATGGGGTCTGCTAATTGGCTGGGTATGGGGCAGACCATAGGGGTGTAGAATCATCATCTTTGCTGAGTCTGTTCTTGGGTGAGGGTCTCAAGACCAGTTGAGTCAGTTCCTTGGTACGGGTGCATTGTCTGGGTGGGTCGGCCCTTCCACCATAATGCAGGGCCTGAAAGACATCTTAAAAACCAGCCTTAGTTTTCACAAGGGTGATGTGGTCCATGGGAACAATGAAGAAAGACTCCTGAATAGTAAGCAATCATAGGAACGCAAGCTAGGGAACAGTGGCTGGTTATGTAGATATTTCCCCTACCATAGTTCCCACCTTGTGGCCCTTGATTAATTTTATAAAGGTGGTTTCATTATCTCTATGTAAAAGAAAAAGATTAATACGTATTTGTATGAATGCTGGAAATGTCCATGGAGTTGGCTAATTTATACTCACTGTTTATTATATACAGATTTCTAATACTTTTGGTTCTGTATAATTTAAGCTTTCTTCATTTGAATAAATTCACTAAATATTCTTTTAAAAAGTTCATCTGCTTTGATTAGTTAATCCCTCTGCAAAATTGGAAATAAACAGAAAAATACAAAATACTCAGAAACACAAAGATTTATGCACAATGATGTTAAAACAGAAAAAAACTCTACTATTATTTTGAAACTTAAAAATGATGTTTTTAAGAATTTTTAATGGTATGAGAAAATGCTCAAAATATGATGTTAGGTGAAAAAAGAATAAAACGACAATACACATTCTCAACCACAAAATTATATGTGTGTGACTATGTATATAAGTTTGTGTGTGTGTGTGTGTATTATGATATAAAAGAAAGTATACCAAAATGCTGACAGTGATTTTTTTTTTTTTGAGACAGAGTCTCACTGTGTTGCCCTGGCTAGAGTGAGTGCCGTGGCGTCAGCCTAGCTCACAGCAACCTCAGACTCCTGGACTCAAGCAATCCTACTGCCTCAGCCTCCCAAGTAGCTGGGACTACAGGCATGCACCACCATGCCCAGCTAATTTTTTCTATATATTTTTAGCTGTCCAATTAATTTCTTTCTATTTTTGGTAGAGACGGGGTCTCGCTCTTCCTCAGGCTGGTCTCGAACTCCTGAGCTCAAACAATCCGCCCACCTCGGCCTCCCAGAGTGCTAGGATTACAGGCACGCCCGGCCCTGACAGTGATTTTTATGAGTGTTGGAAATATAAGCAATTTTTATTTTCTTTTTTATGATGTTCTGTGTTTTCCAAAATATCTGTAATCATAGTTTTCTCCATGAGTAGGAAAAAACTTCATGTGAAAAGAGAAAGTGAAAAGAAAAAAGCACATATAGAAATTTCCTTATATAATAATCACTACCATAAAACAGAGTGATTACTGTGTACAGGTGCTTAACACAGGTATCCCGTGTGGTCTTCACAACAGCACTGGGACGTGGGTGTTAGTGCCCCTGTTTTCTAGATCCAGAAGATTCCGAAGCTCCGGGAGGGTAAGTCTCTTATTCAGAGTCACACAGACGGGCGATGTCACATCCGTGTGATCAGAGCTGGGTCTTACACACGTGTGCTAAGAGCATCTTAGGCACAGGCTGCTCCGCGATTCCTTGCCCAGCGTGGGGCCCACGCACCGCAGTCCTGATCCCAGGGTGGTGTGAGCAGTGAATGAAAGTACTTAGGTCCAGAGGCCTTGATGTGTCTGTCTATGGGGCTTTTTAACTGTCACATGTTGGATTACAGCAGCCCACACAGGGACCCTTAAAGGACCCCTCTAGATTCTCACCTTATTCCAAGGAGAAGTCAGTCTCAGAGATGAAGAAAATCCTATGTTAGAAGTTGCCTGTACCAAAATGAGTCAAGTTATCTGTGTGGGTGGAAATTGGTTTGGTTAGAAATTGAATTCTTGATTTGCATCCAATCTTTTCTAATGATCCATTTAAGGAAAGGGAAATACTCCCACACGAGACCAGTTTACAAAGTCTTGAGAAACCTGGAACTCTCTGAGTTTATCTAACAAATGAGCCCATCCCTGACTCAGCCTGCTCAAGCCAGGAGGCTTGCGGGAATGCAGCGAGCTGCCCAAACAGATATGAAAGCTCCTGATTTCATTACCAAAACCTCTTTTCTGAAAGGCAGCATTGAGCTCCGACAGGAAGACCAGCTTGGAACCCGCCGCAGGGCACAAGGCCGCTCAAAGCCGTTGCCTCCCTGTCAGGCACTTCAGATTGCCCCGGCGACCCCGCATCCCTCCTACCTTCACTGTCACCACCCACCTTCCCCACCCCCACTTCTCCTAAAAACCTCTCTGCTGGGTGGGCCTGAGGTCTCTTTGATGAGGACAAAGGTTTTTGTTGATGGCTGGAGAGACGTACCCCAAAATATGGCTCAAAATCCTACCAAGCTGCCACCTGTCTAACTCTTTCCTGAAAGCAGAGAGCAGAGGGAGGGGAGAACATGAGGTGGGCAAGTAGTGACCTGGGGGAGAGCAGAGGACCCAGAAAGGGGAACTCCGGGACAAAGGCAGGGCTTCCCTGCCTCAGAATTAGATCAGGGGCAGCTCTGGCCCACAGTACCTGAGGCACATTTCTGCCCTTGGCCTCTGCTGCCGACGCAGAGCACCTCCCATCGTTCCTGCTCCCTGGGCCCAGAGAGACCCGGCGATGTCTGCAAGAAAGCACATATCCTAACTGGCCTTCGTCCGTCAGCGTCGTGGACGTATGGTTCACAGTACACTGTGGCGAAGAGAGCCGTGAGCTCTGCAGGCATCATTCAATTTTGGACAAATCACTTTGCCTCTCTAGGCCTCAGTTCCCTCATCTGTAAAACGAGGTGGTTAAACCAGGAAATTTCCCAATTTCTCTCCAGTTCTAAAAGACTGCGACCCTCCCAAATAACACCCAATCAATTGCTCCTGCCCGGATTCAGTAGGACATTGGGGATTCTTTCTCTTACCCTCCTGGAGTGAAGCCAGACCCCTGAGGACACCTGGTCTGGTCCTCTGAGGCTCCGCCTGTCTGCAGTTGATTCTGCATGCGTAGCAGGGCTTCCTCGTTTCATCAGACCTATATGGGTTGTTGGTCTTTATTGCTTACTGACTACGTGTGACCTTGGAAAATCTTTGCACCGCTCTTCCTCTATTGCTGGAGATGAGCAATAGGTCCTGCCTGGCAGAGTCAGTGGGGGTTAGAGCTGATGTGTGTAAAGTGATTAGAATAATGCCTGGCTCGTCGTAAGGATGCTCCTGCCATGGGCTCCCTCTCTTCCCACTTGCTGTCTGAGTCATACTGGGCTGTCTGTGTTGGGAGAAGGGAAGCCCAAGAACCACTCCAGAGATGTATCAGTTAGGCTATAGGCTGTTTCTGTAACAAGGAGACCCCAAAATACAGTGGCCCAAATACGTTCAATTTTTTTTTTTTAGAGATGAAGTCTTGCTATGTCCCCCAGACTGTCCTGGGCTTAAGTGGTCCTCCCACATCAGCCTCCCTAGTAGTTGGGACTATAGGCATGCACCACTGTGCCCTACAAATTTAATTTCTCTCTTATTAACAGTGAGAGGAAGGAGGTTGGTGAGCAGCGACCCTCTATGAGACCCGTTTTCCACATTCCACTCTTCAAGACCAGCTCAGGGCCCACCTCCCTGGAAGACCTGGACCCCTCTCATCCGCAGAGATCACATGTCCCTAAGTGGGCATTCACCCTGCACTGCCCTGCAGTACTAGATGGCTTTTCAAGTGAGGTTATGACTCCTCCACTGGCTTGGGAGCTTCTCAATGTCAAGGGTCATCTTCATCTCCACCCTCCACTCTTGAGATGTAGCCACCATGGGGCTCAGCACATGGGAGGCTCTCCAGGTGGGTCTGACTCTGAATGGATGCGTTGCTGGGACTTCAGGCAGCCGTGGTCGTGAAAGCTGAGGTGTTCATTTAGTCTTCACCACATGACATATTTTTCAGCTTAATTACCATGCAATTTCTTCATATCTTCCAATAAATGAAAGAAAATAAGTGTGTATCTTTGGGTATGTGGGTGTGAAAATTGACTCTCATGAAAGTCCTTGACTTACCACAAAAATTCAAGAAATGTACTTCTTGCACATGGACACAGGGAAATATTAATCTTCCTGTCATATGCAAATCAGGAGCCCTTGGACAGAAGAATTGGCTGTGATCTCCAGTGGAATGAATATTTGTATTACTGTAAATTTTATAGAATCAAGCTTCTCAGTGGAAAAACTTACTGCAGTCGTCAGTTTTGGTAACTGCTCCTGATTTAACAGCTATGGCTAGCTATCCCAAATAGCAACGTAATTCCGTCATCTGCCCTGATGTTTATTTCACGATTGTACATTCAAGAAAAACCCACACTGCTCAAGTGAGCGGTTCAGTGGGACATCGACTGAGATATCTCATAGCTGGCATGGGGGGCATATTTTATTTCAACTGCTTTGAACATTTTCAGAGTAGTATTCTCGTGTCCATTCTTCGATAGACCCAACTCTAAGTTCTTTGGGTGCAGCATCTCGGTCCTGCCCACTGCTGCTCCTTTAGCTCATCTTTGCAGTACGTGAGATATTATGTGTCCTTCTTTGGCACTGTAATTTTTATACATATGTGGCAAGGCTTCTGCTTTGGCTGCTGGTTAAGGCTGAGGTCTCTACACTCACCCAGCCTCATAAACAGGGATGCCTCCCTCACACAGTTGTATAGGTTGTGCACTGCATTACTCCAAGAAGTGCATTTACATGAACCACAATGGCACCTCTAAAGCTGTATTGGTACAACCTCCATGACACTCCAAGGCAGCCCTGTTGTCATAGACTACCTGTCAATTTCTCAGCAACTGTAAGCTTGAACTCTGCCATTTAGCGGTTAATGACAGCTTCCTTGGGAGTCACTGGCCCAAGAGCCATGAAGCGTGTCTGTTTCTGGATACTCCAGGTCAGTTGCTAGATCAGTCCAGAGTGATAAAAAGGTGCATCTCTGGATGACATTGATCCGGTCCTGCTTTTACATAATTATGCTCTGTTGCAAGGCTTCGGCTGCACCGGAGAATGTCATAAGAAAGACTCCGATCCTTGTTCTGCAGTTCTCTGACACTCTGAATTGAGCATTGCTCACAATATTACAGCGTCTTAGCAAGGGTTCTCGGGAGAAATTCTTTCAGGTCTCAGTATCAGGAAGAGCTGTTATGTTTTTTCCTGAACAGACAGTTTGATTCAATTTTACAGTGGGACCCTGTGAAACGTATAACCGAAGCTGCTTCTACGTGTGTATTGACTGTTAGAAAGCTGACAGGCAAGCCCGTGGCTCAACACTAACTATTCATAGTACCAAGACCTTGAAGCATGTGCTTCATGTCCTTGCTTCACTTCTAGCTTCATCTGCATTAATTAACGCAACAAATAGTCATTAAGTACCTACTATCTGCCAAACACTCTTTTAGATACTGCCGTGAACATAAGAGACAAAAGTTCCCACCCGTAAGAAGCTTACCATCTAGCGATGGATAAAAAAATTATAAGTGGGCCAGGTGCGGTGGCTCATGCCTGTAATCCCAGCTACTTGGGAGGCTGAGACAGGAGAATCACTTGAGCCCAGGAGTCTGAGCTTGCAGTGAGCTGCGATGATGCCACCGCACTCTAGCCTTGGAGACAGAGCAAGATTGTGTCTCAAAAAAAAAAAAAAGAGAGGAAGAAATTACAAGTGTGTGTATATAGTATGTATATGCATATGTATATATAGCAGTGATAAAGAAGTAGATTTTAAACAGGGTGGAGGTCTGGGAAGGACTTACTGGGAAGGTGCTATTTGAACAAAGCCTGAGGAAGTGAGGAGAGCGCTGTGGGATCCTTGGGGAAAAGCATTCCAGAGAGAGGGAACAGTGAATTCAAAATCCCCGAGGCAGGAGTGCCGGGCAGCAAGAAGGCCGGTGTGGCTGGAGCGGAGTGAGTGAGGCAGCCATAGGGTCCGGGACGTAACCTGAAGCAAGATCATGTCCAGCCGTGGAGGCCTTTGCAGTACTTGGACCTTTATGCTGCACAAGATGAGAAGCCACGAGAGGGTTCTGAGCAGAGGAGTCACTGAAAGGGTCACTGCAGCTAATGAGTTGAGAACAGAGACAGAAGACACAGGTGGAAGCAGGGAGCCCAACCAGGAGACAACTGCAGGAATTCAAAGGGTACCCGGTGAGAAAGGGTCGTATTCTGTTCTGGATGGAAGCATTTGTTGACACATGCAATGTCGGGGTGAAAAAAGGGGAGAGCCAAGGTTCTCTAACTGTGAGGTTTCTGGCCTGAGAAATAGGAAGGATAGAGTGTCTTGAAGCACATGCTCCCCCACAAAGGAGACTGTGGGGCAGTGGGTTTGGACATGCCAAACCTGAGGGGCCTACTGGAGTCCAAGCGGGGATGAGTGAGCTTGAGTCCCAGGCAGACATCCAGGCTAGGCAGAAACACACTGCTGGTGTCTGGGGCCGTGGCCCTGGAGGAGAGAGCCAGGGAAGTGTCGGTAGAGTAGAGGCCCCCTGACTGAGCCCTGGGACACTGCAAAGCTAAGAGTTCTTCTAGACATCCTATCCCCCTTTTTTTTTTTGAGGCAGGGTCTTGCTGTGTTGCTCAGGCTGGAGTGCACCGCCATCATCATTGTAACTTCAAACTACTGGGCTTAAGTGAGTCTCCTGCCTCAGCCTCCTGAGTATCTGGGACTACAGATGCATGCCACCATGCCTGGCTAATTTTTCTATTTCTTGTAGAGATGGGGTCTTGCTCTTGCTCAGGCCGGTCTCGAACTCCTGACCTCAAGTGATCCTCCTGCCTCAGCCTCCCAGAGTGCTAGGATTACAGGCATGAGCCACTGAGCCTGACCCTACCCTCTTTTTTTTTTAAACTGTATTTCCTAGGCTGATATTTAACAAATCTTACTGTATTTTATTCGTTTCTATAAATCTCCTTAAATTTTTTTTATAACAAGTCAAATATAGTTGAAAACAGTGTAGTAGTAGAAACATCATTTTATCCATTTAAGAAATATTTATTAAAAGCCAATTATGTGTCAAGTATTAGGAGCTGGGAATAACCAAAGTGCCTGCTCTTGTGAAACTTATATTATAGTTGAAGGGAATAATAGATACTTGACATGTAAATAAACACATAGTTAAGTTAATGTCTGATTTCGACAGATATGATGAAGAAACTAGAACAGATAAAAGGGTGGAGAGAAGCTCAGGACAGGGAGTGGTGGCTTCCCTGAGGACATGCTGTTGGAACCAAAACCTAAGTGACATTACTAAGAAGGAGCCATGCAGTGTTCTGGGGGAAGAGCATTCCAGGCCTGGGGAGCAGCCAGTGCAAAGGCCTGGGGTGGCAGAGAGCAGGCTGGAGCTGGGAAGCAGTGAACTAGGGGTGGGGGAGAGCCGTGTAGGAGGGAGGGTCGCGGGGAGAGACGGGGCTAGATCATTCTGAGTCTTGATAGTGTGGCAAGAATTTGGCTTTTATTTTAAGGGCATTGGAAGCCACTGCAGATTTCTCAGCAGGGGAATGACGTGATGTGAACTGTCCTGCCTGTGGGGCATAGAAGGGCCTGGAAAGAAGCAGAGAGACTGGCACTGAGGCTGCTGCAGTGCGTGAGGAATGGGGAGGAGGCTGAGTGGGCTGGGGCTGGCGCGGGTGGGAGAGGGGCTCGGGCATGCTTGGAAGGCCTTGCTCGCGGACTGAGAGAAGGAAGAGAGAAGCCCAAGCCGACTCCTGGGGCTTGGCTCGAGCAACTGAGTGGATGTTGACACTGTTTAGGACACCGGCCAGCCGAAAGAGGGGCGGGTTGCAGGGAGAAAGCAAGAGTTCTGCTTCAACTACACATTCAGTCTGAGATGCCTGTTAGTCACTTTGCAAAGAAAGTCACACATTCATTCAATTAATACTGGACGGATGAGTGAGCAGATGCCAGCCCTTTGGGGACGAGGAAGACCAAACACAGAACCACAGACTGGCAATGCGGAATGACGATGTTAGTGATAACTAGCTGCAGGAAGCACGCTGTTATCTCGATCCCTCATCTCAGCCATCGGCCCAGGCGTTGCCTGGGAACTGCTGTCTTTGCAGGTGACCTGCTTAGTGTAACCACGCCCAGGGGCAGATTCAGCACTTACTCCTGCGTCTTGTCGCCCCCGCTAGTGCACCCCCGCCCCCCACTAAGCTCTTGTCACCGTGCTGCGGGCACCTGAGAGTGCACTGGCAGGTGCCCAAGTGATGTGGAACCAACCCTGGCCCCAGTGACTCTGGCCACACAGAGCTCTGGGACCCAATTCCAGCCTGAAAGAGGCCTGGGCCAGCAGCAGACAACCTGAAACTGGCTGGGACCTCCGAACATTGACCAAGTCTGTGACAAGAGCAATGACACCCACACATAAGGCTCCTCTCCTTGACCTAGCGAGTCAGAAGCACCGTGGGGGTGGGAAGATGCTCCAGGCTTTGGAAGGGAATTCAGGCCAAGTTTCTTCTGCAGCAGACAGGCCTCTTCTCTGGGCCTCTTCTCTGCATCACGGGAGTGAATTCGCTGGGGCGGAGGGCAGGCGTGGCACCTTTCCCAAGGGCGTGTGCCTTTCACATCCCAGTTCCCAAACTTACAATCTCACAACCAGCTTGGCACATTCCCCTGCGACAGTTTGTTTTTTTAAATTCCATCTCAAAGGTAGAGATGTAGATTTTCATTCTTGCTGTTGCAAGTCATGTATTAAATAATAACCATACAGTAAGTCTCAAAGTTAAGCATAAGAACCAATGGGGAGAAAAGGTGATATTGTGCAGTGGTTAAAAGCTTACAGTCTGAAGCTAGACTGCCTGCATTCAACTCCTGGCTCTGCGCTTTCTAGTTATGTATCTTTGAAACAGTTTCTTAATCTCTCAGTATCTCAGTTTACTCATCTGTAAATAGGGGATAATAACAGTACCTAGTCATAGATTGGGCTAAGGATGAAATGAGTTAGTTTATATAACGCCTGCACATAGTATTCTACGGGCAAAAGCTACTATTGTTAAAAGTAGTATTTTTATAGCTAGGTGAGTTGTTAAACAGAGTTATACCCACATAGTTTCTGTTTCAGTGGAGCTGGAGTGGAACAGAAGAATTTTTCACAATCACTACAAGAGATCTGGGATGCAGCTGAACTAAGGTGACACCTTGAGAAACCCTGGTCTCTAAGGCAAAAATGGACATTCAGAAATAAGGTAAGTGAGAGGTACTACAGAGAGAAAAATTGAGGTAAAGAGTGGTGCACACTCCCTGATTCACAATTTCGTACTCTTCAATGTGGTATGTTTAGAATAGAATCCAGTAGGCTCTTGCAATGGGTGCAAAGATGGTTTCCAAAGAGAGTAATTTAGCTGTAGTATTGATTTTTTCATATTACCTAATTACTTTATTTTTATGTCTCCCTTTACTAGATTCTTTTATTGAGATATAATTTACATACCATAAAATTCAATCTTTTAAAGTGTAAAACTCAAGGGTTTGTAGTATATTCACAAAGTTGTGCGACATCACCATCTAATTCCAGAATATTTTCATCACTCCCCTCCCCAGGAAAACAAACACACAAACATGCTTAGTAACAGTCGCTCTCTATTTTCTTCTCCCCCATCCCCTGTTTCTAGGGACTTGCCTCTTACGGATATTTCACATAAATGGAATCACACAAAGCCTTTCATGACTGGATTCCTCCACGTCACATGTTTCCAAGGTTCATCCATATTGTAGAATGCATGAGCACTTTGCTCCTTCTCTGTTCGAAGAACATCCCATTGTATAGACACGCCACATTGTGTTTGTCCATTCATCGGCTGATGAACATTTGGGCTATTTCCACTTTTTTGGCTATTACGGATAATGCTGCAATGAAATTTATGTACATTTATTTGTGTAGACATGTCTTCACTACTCTTTCATATCTACCTAAGAATAGAATTGTTGGGGCATATGGTAACTCTGCCAAACTTTTTGAAGAACTGCGAAACTGTTTTCCAAAGCAACCGCACCATTTTATATTCCCCCGAGCAATGCATGAGAGTTCCAATTTCTCCTCATCCTCGCCAACACTTGTTGTCGATATCATCTGTCTTTTTTATCTTAGCTGTGCTATTGCATGTGAAGTGGTATATCATTGTAGTTTTGATTCACATTTCCCTGATGACTGATGACATTGAGCATCATTTCATGTGCTTACTGAACATCTGCATATCTTCTTTGAAGAAATGTCTAGTTAATCCTTCACTCATTTTTTAAATTGGCTTGTCTTTTTATAATTGAGTTGTAAGTGCTCTTTGTATATTCTCGATACTAGATTTTTATCAGGTATATGATCTGCAAATATTTTTTCCCATTCCGTGGGCTGTCTTTTCACTTTCTTCATAATTCCCTTTGAAACACAAAAGTTTTCCATTTTGATGAAGTCCAACTTACCTATTTTTTTGTCTTTGGTTGCTTATGTTTATGGTGTTATGTTTAAGAAACCATTGCCAAATCCAAGGTCACGAAGATTTATATCTATGTTTTCTTCTAAGAGTTTTATAATGTTGCTCTTATATTTAGGTCTTTGGTTCATTTTAAGTTAATTTTGTATATAGTGTAAGGTTAGAGTCCAACCTTACTCTTTTGTATGTACAATTGGCTTTTATCTGTTATAATTTTATGGAAATATACAAACAGAAAAGTGCACAGATCAAAGACTTCAGTTCACTGAATTTTCACAAAGAGAACACACTTGTATAATCAGCGCCCAGACCATGAACCAGACATGAAGAGGATCCTGGAGGCCCCCTCACGTTCCCTTTTCATCACTGGTCCCCATAAGGGTAACTACTGTTCTTTTTAACTGATGAATTCTACATGTTTTTGAATCTTACAGAAATTAAATTGTATAATAAATACTGTTTTGTGCCTGGTTTCCTTCACTCACGGTATGTTTGTAAGTGAGGTTCATCATGGTGTTTCACATAGTTGGAATTCATTCATTCTCACTGCTATGTAGGATTCCATTATACACGTATACCATAATTCCCTTATGTAGTCTACTGTTGATAGACATTTGGGTAGTTTCAGGTTTCTATAATAAATAGTGCTCCTATGTATACTTTTGCATGTGTTTTGATGAACATATACATACACATTTCTGTTGAGTGGAATTGCTGGGTCACAGGGTATGTATATATTCAGCTTTGTTACTGGTCATACTAATTTACACTCTCGTCGTAAGTGTATGAGAGTTTTATTTGCTCCATATCCTTACCAAAACTTAGCACTGCCTGTCTTTTTTCTTTTCTCCATTCAACAGGGTATGTGGTGGCATAACAGTGGGGTTTTTAACTTGCAGTTCTTAGTCCATTGGAGCTGCTGTAACAAAATATCATAAAATAAGGGCCAGGTGCAGTGGCTCACACCTGTCATCCTAGCACTTTGGGAGGCTGAGGCAGGAGGATCACTTGAGCTCAGGAGTTTGAGATCAGCCTGAGCAAGAGCAAGACCCCGTCTCTACTAAAAATACAAGAATTAGCTGGATGCGGTGGTACATGCCTACAGCCCCAGCTACTTGGGAAGCTGAGGGCAGAAGGATCCCTTGAGCCCAGGAGTCTGAGGTGCAGTGAGCTGTGATGACACCACTGCCCTCCAGCCTGGGCAACAGAGTAGACCTTGTCTTAAATGAACAAGCAAACAAACAACTCCCATAAAATAGACAGCATATAAACAACAGAAAATTATTTCTCACAGTTCTGGAGGCTGGGAGTCCAAGATCAAGACAGATTCAGTGTCCGGTAAGGACCCAATTTCTGGCTTGTAGATGGACCTTCCTGCTGTGTCCTCACATGGTAGAAGGGGAAAGGGGTCTCCCTCAGAACTTTTTAATAAATAAGAGGACTAATCTCATTATGAGTATGCTGCCTCCGTGACCTAATCACACCCCAAAAGCCGCACCTCCTAATACCACCGCTTTGTAGGGTAGGATTTCAATATGTGAATTTGGGGGGAACACAAACATTCAGATCATAGCAAGCTCCCTGATAACTGATGAAATTGAGTTCCTTTTATACGTTTATTGGCCAGTTGGATATTCTCTTTATAAAGTATGCATTGATTCTTAATCACTTTTACTCCTGACACTTTATATCTTCTGTTGTTTCTCTTATTATCATATATCAGAATTTTTCTTTATTTCTTTGCTATTCTTGGCATCTCTCTCTCTCTACCTTCTTATTATCTTATGATATTCTGCCCTTCCTGGAAATTTGTGATAATATTCATTAGGGAAAAGAAAATGAGAAAGAATCAATGAAGATTCTATTTTTAGGATGCTGAGGAGCAGATGTCCTCAGTGAACAGAGAGGGAGAAAACACACATGCATCCTGGAGTCCCTCTCAGGCCACAACACCTCTGCTCTGTCTGATCTATTTCACATTGTGACAATTTTCTATCATGCTCCAGTTATTTCATGTGTGTGTGTTTTGTGTGCCCTGAACACCAGTGTGCTTTCCGAAGATGCTGTCTTTCTTTTTATATCCACCCTCTACTTTCCCTAAACTACCTTGTATACAACAAGACCTAACAGTGTCTCTATGGCCATAGTAATTCTAAGCACCTAGAATTTTGAGTTTTATTTTGAAACCACAGAGCTGATCCTTGATCCTTTTTTGTTACTGAGTCTATGCTTTGTTTTGTTTTTTTTTTTTTTTGAGACAGGATCTTGCTCTGTCACCTGGGGCTAGAGTGCAGTGGTGTCATCATAGCTCACTGCAACCTCCAACTTCTGGACTCACGTGATCCTCCTGCCTCCGCCTCCCAAGAAGCTGGGACTATAGGTATGTACCACCACACCTGGCTAAATTTTCTACTTTTTGTAGAGATATGGTCTTGCTCTTGCTCAGGCTGGTCTTGAACTCCTGGCCTCAAGCAAACCTCCCACCTGGGCCTTCCAAAGTGCTAGGATTACAGGCGTGAGCCACTACACCTGGCTGAGTCTATGCTTTTTAAGTTTGAGGAGATATGACACAGAGAACTATGCACCTGCCGCCTGCAGAAGCCTTCTATTAATACTTCCTGCTGTCACTTGCTGGCCCTCCCCATCAGCAGGGCTTGGGTCCCCAGGCTGGGATGCAGGAAGATGATTGTATTTAGACTATGCTGTTGCCCCCTTCCCATGAAGTCCAAAAAGGAGTATGTTTTGTAAGGGGGTGAGCAAACAGCTAGGCCCTTCTATCACAGATGTGGTTTTGGCCTGAGGGCCCAGCAAAGGACATTAACTTGAAAAAGTTATAAAATTATTTTCACAAATTAAATGAGTAGTTGAAGAAAGTAAGCTAATATGAATAAGATATAAGAGAAACTCTTTGGAAGAAACTGCATTATTTAAATACTAGCTTGAAAGATATTCATTTGTGGTGAAACACACTCACCACCACTCCCATCCTCCTGTGCTAGACGGGCCAGCACCGCATGATCCCATATGGACTTCCAATGACCCATAAGATACAAAGATAAATGAGCACTTTCTTGGAACCAGGAACCAGAATTTAAACTTCCTTCAGAGATCTCAGGATGACTAACTCACACACAGGGTGAGTCCTGGTGGCTGAGGGCTTTATTTGGAGTCCTCAGTTGCTCAATCACAAGAATTTCAAAGTGTTCCCAGTTGCCGATTTTGGGACTTGAGGGCTAAATTCCGGGGGGCCTGGGAATAGGCAGTATGTCACCAAGATGCTCTAAGCCTAAACTTGATCGGAAACGGATTTGATTTTCACTTATAGTGCAAACCAGGAATTCCCTGGAAATAAGATCACTAACCCAGGGGAAATCCTGCTGAGGGTATTCTGGGAGCTTCCAAAACTTTAGTTGTTTGGGAAATCTGATTCCAAACTTGGATGTGTCTTCTCCACGCATGTTCGCTCATTCAGTGGGTAAGAGTCATGATGAATTCAGGCTGCTTTTAGAGCTCATTGTAGTAGAAATCTCAAACCAAGTCAGATTTAAAAACAAAAAAGCTTGCAATCTCTCATGTGATGCTCTATCCCCTGAGGGACTTCTGTCAGACTGTTGCTGGAACAGCTTGGCCTCTCTGGAAAGCAGATAGCTAGGGAGTCATGGGAGAAAGGGGAAGGGCAGTGGCTAGCTGCCTAAAGCGACATTTGCACATTTTATGAAGGCCCAGGCTGTATACTTGGTAGCTAGGTGGTTTGGGATGAATTACTTAATTTTCATAAACCTTCATTTCCTCCTCAGAAAAATTGTGATAAGGATTCTTACGTGAGAAGGCTGATCTGAAGCACAAATAAACAATGAGCCTGAGAGCCCCTGACGAGCTGTGAGGCGACAGGTAAAGAAGGCTGGCGTTATTCTACCCTTTCCTGTGATCCACAGTGGGAACTTCCCTTGCCTTCTCAAATCTCCTCCCAGACCCCAGTCCCAAACCTAGGGAATAATTCCAGGCATTCGACAGCTATTCAATAAAAGTTTTCTTAACTGAATAAACAAAATGTTGAATAGATAAATAGATTCCATCATTTAACAAAGACTTATAGGGTGCCTGTTAAGTTTCAGGGACTGTTTTAGGTGCTGAAGAAACAGCTGTGAACAAAACAAACACCCATGCCTTCATGGCGCTTGTGTGCCCGAGAAGGGAGACCCTAAACACGTAAACCATTAAAACACATCGCTGTTAACTGCTGGTTAAAAGTAATGCAAGGAAGGAGGAAGAGGGGCCGCAGGGCAGGGCCGGCTCTTAGGAGATGGGGGGGGGTGTCCCTAAGAGCTCCAGTCCACAGTCCCAAAGGCTGAATTCCTTGGGGGTGAGTTGGCTTTCCGGGACTCCTTCTCCAGAGGTGCCATCTTGCTTCCCTCTGGGCCACAGCTCTGGTCCCGGACATCCAGCAGCCAGGCTCAGGTCAGAGGCCAGGCAACAGCTGTGAACAAAAGCAGTGACAAGCTGTGCAGATGAACAAGACCCGAGAGCAGCACTCCAAGCCACCTCACCCTGGTAATTAGATCGCCTTGGGAAAGATTCTCCACCTGGCTGTGTCTAAAAAGCCCTGTGCTGTGTTTGCTTGAACAGCACTGGGTGGAGGTCGGTTTCACACACTTCAAAGCCCTTCCCTGCTTGCATTGCATGAATGACACATTCCTGCCCAAACCCATCCAAACTCACGGCTGCTCACTTCCTAGCAACGCTGCCCTAACGATTCTTGCAGGGAATGGAATTAATCCTGGCACAGAAACACAAGTTTATATTTCAGGAAGAAAAATGTCAAAATTCTTGCTCCATGTCTCCCCTGCTACTCAACCTCCAGCCTGACCATCCTTACCCAAGTTCACGGGGCAGTCCCCTCCCTTTCAGCAAGCTCCAACCGCACGATAGCAGAGCGGAGAGCGCTCTGCGTAAATCGGTTTTCCCCACAGCTCACACCTACATGGAGCCACCATGGGCTATTTCTTGACTTTACGGAATCGTCTGCTTTCTGCTTCATGAGAGCTGCAGGACAAACCTGTAGAAAACGATTTAGAATCACTTCAATCAGGGTAAAACGGCCTTAGAAAACTCTCTGGTCAAGGATGCCAAGAAAGTTGTCTCTTGCACTCCGGTTCCACATGATCGGCGTTGGTCTAGGCCACGCCACGCCACGCTGGTCTGGGAAGGAGCCTCCGCTTGCTGCGAAGGCCGTGGAGGGCGGCTGACCAGCGGTGTCTGCCGTGGTAAAGGGCCTCTTGGGTGCTCACCCTGCCTCGTCCACTTCCAGCTTCTCCTTTTACAAATGAGGAAACTGACATTCACAGAGCAGAGGTAACTCCATGGAGATGATATAGCCAATGAGAAGCAGAGCCGAATCTAGAATCCAGCCCTCTAGATCTCCGGCTGAGTATTGTTATCAACGTCGTTTTTTGGTTTTTTTTTTTTTTGATTTCTCATTCATAAGGTCTGTAGAGGACTGATTTTATGAGGCAAGGAGAGATTAGGGACCCGGCTGGCTCTGTGTAACACCGGATGCGTGGTTCCTGGTAACCAGCTGCTCCCCTGGTCCCAGCCTGGTTCCTGCTCCCTTTGCCCCTCCCAGTAGGACTGCAGACCTCAAGCTGTCGCAGACCCAGCAGGCAGAATGAAGAAATCTGCAGTGAAGGCCGGGGGCCTGGACTCCTGTTCCTGGGCCTGAAGTCATTCCCTCTCCCTATAATCATGTTGCCCTCATCCTTCTTATCTTCCCGGTTTGGGCAGACTCAAACTTGTGACGGTATGCACGGCATTGCTTTTATGTTACTGTTAGAGTGATGTTGACATAAATTGCATTTATTTCTATTTTGAAACAGTCTTCCTAGCTAAACTGATTTATTTTGTGGGAAAAGACATTCATGTGAGGATGTGAGTAGGAGGAAAAAGGGATCAGAAGGGGGTTTTGTTTTGTTTTATCAAGAGATCAGCTTTATTTTTTTAAGAAAATTAAATAAACCTTAGCTCAACTGATATATTTGCCTTTTGCTGGGGACAAGGACCTGGTCTCATGCAGAGCCTTCGTGCTGGTCATCGCCTAGTCCTGAGCCTCTGCCCCTTTACCTCGCCAAATTCTGTTCTTCCCCACGTGTTTGAAGTCCTCCTTTGACTTGGGGTAAGACAAAGAAAATTTATTTAGTTCAACACTTATTGAGAGTCTACAATTCACCAGCACTGGGCTTGGCCCTGGAAATTAAAAAATTAATACAACAAGTGCCCCAACTTTGGGAAAAAATAACTGGAACTTACAATGAGCAGATACAACGGGCCGGAGAAACACAGTGCTAGGCTTGCACTCTATTGTCTATCTCATTAAATCCTCATCCTGAATCTACTCTTCTTGTGGTCATGAACTGTCCCTTTTGTTCCCCACTCTGTCCCCAGCACCAAATGCAATGCTTGGCACATGGTGCCCGGCAAAGACTTTGACTGAATAACTGATTGCTTACAACTACCCCGCGAGGCAGACATCATTGTTTTCCTTTTTACAGTTGAAGAACTAAGGTTGACGGAAGCTAAGTAACCTTTCTCAAGGTCTCACAGTGGTGATGATTGGGGTAATTTGCTTCCAAACCCTTTGCTTTTTCTCCTGTATAGCACCCCAAGTCACTTCACCTTTCTGGACTCAGTTTTCTTATCTGTAAACTCACAGGAGCAGGCTGGATAATCCTAAAATCTGATCAAGCTCGACATTTCATAACCAATGTCCAAAGTTGGTGGTGGAATGCATACACCCATTTTCCCTGGAGGGTTCCTAAGTGTTTTTTTTTAAACATACATTTCTCCTGCACATGTCATTATACTATCAACTCTTTGAGCTGAGTATTTCATTTTGTAACCCATCTGTATTACTCACATATCTGTGTCCTGCACTCAAGGACTTCTCAGGCATTTTTACGGTTCATGACTTTCTGTAAACCTACCTTATCTTAAAGACTAAGTAAATCACACACTTCACTTCCCGACACCAAGAATTTATTTTCTGTTTTCTCTCAGGGACAGCAGCAAGCTTTGGGTGTTCTGTGGTAGGCCCCATATAATCTCTTGCCTTAAGAAGGAGAAAATATTTCTTGGAAATAATAATTCTTGATTTTGAAGGAAAAATACAGAGACTTTAAAAATTTTGTGGATCATACAAAGAGCAATTACATTTCCAGGCCAAGTATGGTGGCTCATGCCTGTAATCCCAGCACTTTGGGAGGCTGAGGAAGGAGGGTCACTGGAACCCAGGAGTTCAAGGCTGCAGTAAGCTATAGTTGCACCACTGTACTCCAGCCTGGGTGACTGAATGAGACCCTGTCTCAAAAAAAAAAGAAAGAAAGAAAGAAAGAAAAAAAGAAAATGGGCAAGGCATCTGAATAGACATTTCTTTAAAGAAGATACACAATTGTTCAATAAGCACATGAAATGATGCTCAACATAATTAGTCATTAGGAAAATGTAAATCAAACTATAATAAGATGCCACCTCATACCCACTAGGATGGCTATAATAAAAAAGAAAGACAATAACAAATGTTAGCAAGGATGTGGAGAAACTGGAACTCTCCTACATTGCTGGTGGGAATGTAAATGGTGCAGCTACTTTGGAAAACAGTTTGGCAGTTCCTCAAAAAGTTCAACATAGAGTTACTGTATGCTCCAGCCATTCTACTCCTCTCTCTATATGTATGTGTGTGTGTATGTATGTGTGTGTATACACACACACATTCTTGAGATATATATTCAAGGGAAATGGAAACATACGTCCACACAAAAAACTCATACATGAATGTTCATAGCAGCATCATTCACGATAACCAGGAAGTAGAAAGAGCTCACATGTCCACCAACTAATGAATGGATACGCATAGCGTGTTATATTCACATAATGGACTATTATTTGGCAATAAAAAGAGATGAAGTATTAATTCATGCTATATCATGTCATCTTGAAAGTCACCTTGAAAACATTATGCCAGATGAAAGAACCCAGTCACAAAAGCCCACATATTGCATGATTCCATTTATGTGAAATGTCCAGAACAGGCAAATCAATAGAGACAGAAAATAGATTAGTGTTTCCCAGGGGCTGAGAGGAGCTGGGAATGGAGAATGACTACTAATGGGCACAGGTTTCTTTTGGGGAATATTCTGGAATTAGATAGTGGTATAGTTGTATGACTGTGACTATACTGAAATCCACTGAGTTTATACTTTAAAATAGTGAATATTATGGTATATATATTTCAATAAAAGTGTTTAAAATAAATTTTTTGTGATCAGAGAAACTTCAATAGGGAAATGAGGGACAGTAACTGAAAATCCCAAGCTAGCCCCCTTCTTCGCACCTGAAATGCTCCCCACCCCCACTGTAGCGACAGTCACACCGATAGGACTCTAAATCTAGAAGGATCCTCAAAGCTTGAATTGTCTGTCACCTTAGTTGATGATTCTTCAACTCCCTCTAATATGTCCACTGGAGATCATCCAACCTATGCTTGACTGTGCTCTTTTTTCCTCCTCTCTAAGCATTTGTTGAACACCTACTATGTGCTCAGCTCTGAGCTAAGCATTGAGAATACACTTTGCATTCTTTGCTTTTAAAGCAGCAAACATTTATTTGAATATTTATAATATGTAACACATTTTAGTGGTTTCTATTTGTTTCTTTTTATTCATATTCATTTTAGCATAGATTCTCCTAGAAGTAGACTTGAGACAAAGATGAGTAAAATAGTTATTGGGGAAGTGCAGAGAAGTGAGGAAGGAACCCAAGGAAGGAAAGGAAGCCAATAAGTGGTGCCCATAAAGTCAGGTATCACAGTGAACCAAGAAAGCTTAATTGCAAGGGGAAACTCTGGGGAAAGTTATAAAGCACACATCTGAAAAATTATTCTACCCAAGGATAAGAAAGCTGGGATATTTATGTACCACTTCCTAAGTCCTTTGTTGAGTGCTCAGCAGGGATGTGTTAATTCCTCAGCACTCTGGGCCTCAGAAGCACAGACTAGGCTAGTCAGGAGAGGAGAACCCTCAGGCACAAATGCAGATTCTGGCCATCGGTAGATGACAGGACTTGTGGTTCAGGAGATAAGGGCAGGACATGGACAGAATTACCTTTCCTCCTTCCACAGAGCTCCCACGATGGTGTAGATGGTGTGAAAGGATACACAAAGTGCATGATAACTAATGAATTAGATGAATTAGGTAAAGGTGAAGAGAAAACAAAAGATAAAAGGGAAACTAAGTCTTTCTGGCAAGGCAATGACTATCCTCCTACTAGACCTGGAAAACAGATGCTGGATCTGTCAGAATATCCTTTGGTGAATGTCCAAAAATACCACCACAACCACCTGTTGGAAAGGCAAGATGGGGTTGCTTGTGCGTCACAAAGAGGGAGATCACTCGTGGACAGAGTCTCGGTAGCATCCAAAGGCAAGAGACTTGGGATTGGGGGCTCTAGCTGAAAACACGTCTTTCTGTGCGGGAGCCTGATTAGAACTGGGTGGGGATCACAGTACAAAAGTTAAAGATGGGTGGACACAGGAAGGCAAGGGTTTTAAAATAGTCATTTTGTTAATTATTGAAAAGTTGAACAGTCGTGTGTTCATTTAAATCGTCTCCAGGGGAGGTTCTTGAGGCAAACAGAGAGTTTTTCATTGCTCATTATCTTCCTGAGGAAACATTTTCTGGAAGAGTAAGGTTGTGGTAATGTTGCAGTTCTCACTTTCAACATAAGCCTATGACGTCACGCACCAATAACTTAGTGAAAGCAGTTCTCTAGAAAGTCAGCAGCATGCAGCCCTGGTACAGGGCCCTCTGTAATTCCTGCTGAGCAGGAACAAGACCCACACTTCCCATCCTTGACAAGGAGCAGCATTAGAGAGCGCAGTTTCAGGGTGGCGGCGCAGGATGGCTGCCGGGGCTGTCAGCAGTCATGTCACCTGGACCTCCCTCCTGGGCCAGAGGGATCGGCTGAGAGCCAGGGGGATCCCTAAATGACTCCTCTCCTGGAAATGGGTCCCTGGAGCAGATCCTGGCCCTGCCTCGCTGCCAGACTTGGGCAGGATCTCTCACCGAAGCCGGGAAGGAAGCCCCTTGCCAGCCTGGCTTCTCCCTGCCTCACCCCGGCACAGTGGTCCGTGACCTCGTCTCTGCTGAGGGTGTCCCTTGAACGCTGGGCTTGGGCGCAGCTGCAGCTTGAGCAGGCACGCGCTCTGCTACTGTTGCCTGATGGAATGGCCAAGATTGCAGGGCATTCTCAGCCCCTTCTCTCCAGGGCCAGCTGGTGACGAGGCACCTTCACCAGACCCTCATACCCCCAGCAGGCAGGCAGCGCTGCCTCCCTCTCCCCACCCGACAGAAGAAGAAGAAGAAACGGGGGCTTCAGGTCATGTCAGCAAAGGGAAGGAGCTAGGTTGACAGCGAGGTCTTCTGACTTGGTCCAGGTCTCTTTCCAGGGTAGGAAAATTCCCTGTGTGCTCAACTCTGAAATATTAATAACTGTGACAAAATTATTGTCAGGCTACAGCCCCACCAAAATGTCCGAACACTAGAAACTGCTTGTTGTAATTGGGCATGTGGTCTCATTAGGCTGCAATCCGCATGGCCTTGCTGTTTGAGCTTTTAAAAATACAGGGTTATTTTTTCCATTATGAAAGTAATAATGCTGATTATAAAACACGTGCTTAGAGACTGGTTTTGTGGATTGTTGTGCTTCGGAAGGAAGGCCTTCGGTCCACTCTTGACTGAATGTGACTTCATCTAGAATAAATGAATGTTCCAGGGGGAGGGTGACGCCAAGGTCCTGTATTGCGTTTCTAGGGGTGGATGGCCCTTCTCACTCTCTAGGAGGGCAAACAAGTCCTTGTGTTCCCAGCGGTTTGAGCTTCTGTTTTAACAGCGCATCTCATCCTTTCCAGTGGCCGTTGAGCCTTAATGTGTAAGAAAAGAAACAGAATGCGAGCTTTTGTGCCA